>JAAMPC010000567.1:0-22580 GCA_016771965.1 Brassica carinata
AAAATCTCAAGTCTGGCTCTGTTTAGTTTATATTAATTTGCATAATGTGAAAGCTTGATGATTGAGCTAGGCTGTTTCTGATCGTGTGTCATTTCATGTGTCTTGGTTTGTGGTGTGTAGTTCCCATTGCTCTCTAGAAGTGGGCTTCTTGAGAGACTAATCGAAGAGTCATCAAACGATGACGGATCAGCCTGTGTCTTAACTCTAGACGAGATACCAGGAGGCGGCAAAACGTTCGAACTCATTACAAAATTCTGCTACGGCGTCAAAATCGAGCTCACCGCACTCAACGTCGTCGCCCTCAGATGCGCAGCCGACTATCTCGAGATGACTGATAGCTACGGCGAAGGGAACCTCGTCGGCACGACCGAGACTTTCCTCAACGAAGTCTTTGGCAACTGGACCGACTCCATCAAGGCTCTCCAGACGTGCGAGGAAGTCACCGACCAGGCCGAAGATCTCAACATCATCTCCAGGTTATTGGAGTTAATAGAGAACCGGTTAACCACGTGGTTATGATTGTATTAAACCTGGTCATATAGTATATAAATAGATATTAATTGTAACAGAACGTTAAGTCACATTATCATAACCACATGGTTAACCGGTTCTCTATTAACTCAATACAGGTGCATGATTCTTTAGCTAGCAAGGCCTGTGCTGACCCGAGCCTTTTAGGAAAGAAGAAGAACGAAGACGAAACGCATCTTTGGAACGGTATCTCAATGCTGCAACCGAACGGTGAAGACTGGTGGTTCGACGATGCTTCTCTCCTCATCTTGCCTCTCTTCAAAAGACTCATCACAGCCATCAAATCGCGAGGGATGAAGCACGAGTGCATCGCGATGGCGGTTATGTACTACACAAGGAAACATATCCCTCTGATGAACAGAGAAGCGATCGAGACAACAACGAGTCCTTCAGAAGCCGAACAAAAAACCACTCTCGAGGAGATAGTTGAGTTGCTTCCTACCAAGAAAGGCGTAAACCCGACAAAGTTTCTCCTCAGGCTGCTCCAAACCGCAATGGTGCTTCACGCAAGCCAATCCTCGAAAGAAGATCTCGAGACGAGGATCGGTAACCAGCTGGACCAAGCTGCTCTGGTGGATCTTCTCATACCAAACGTGGGATACTCCGAGACGCTTTACGACGTCGAATGCGTTTTGAGAATGATCGAACAGTATGTCTCTTCGACAGAACAAGCAGGCGTTGTTCCTTCTCCTTCCATCACTGAAGGTGATTTGGTGAAGGATGGAGACGATTTGCTAACTCCTACAACATTGGTAGCAACTCTTGTCGACGGTTATCTCGCTGAGGTGGCACCTGATGTGAACCTAAAGCTAACAAAGTTCGAAGCTATCGCTGCTGCGATACCTGATTACGCAAGACCACTTGATGACGGAGTTTATCACGCAATAGACGTCTACTTGAAGGTAACCACAATGTTGTTTTTGCCATTAGTTAAAAGTTGAAAATCCATAAATTAGTACTAAAATTAATAAATTTGGTAGTGGGAGTTGGACTGGTATAAAATATGACATAATTCGATAAGATAATAATTTTTTGGAAATTGTTTATGTATATATATGATCCCAACATAAACATAAATTAGTAATTAATATACTATATAAATATAAAAATATATTGTATATTTTATTTTTATTCACATTGAAGTATATCTTTAGTTTTTCTAAATATAGTGATGTTTTTTTGTCATTTTAATCCTAAAAATTCATTTACATTTAAGGTACATTCAATACACCAATAATCGAATAAGAATAACGTAAAATTTGTATATGTAAAATTTAATTAATACATATATCGCAAAATTAAGTATTTTTATTAATTTTACATAGAACATACTTCAAAATTTATAAGTTAAAAAAATAAAATAAAAAATCTGTAAATTAATATCTGTAGAAACTAATAAATTATCAAAAGTCCATACCTTATTAATTTATGGAGTTTTTACTGTATTAATATTTTTTGGAGAGGCTTTACTTTGCAGGCGCATTCGTGGATTACGGATTCAGAAAGAGAGCAGATATGTAGACTCATGAACTGCCAGAAGCTCTCACTGGAAGCTAGCACGCATGCGGCTCAGAACGAGAGGCTGCCTCTTCGTGTGATCGTTCAGGTTCTGTTTTTCGAGCAGCTTAGGCTCAGGACGTCTATATCGGGATGGTTCTTTGTCTCTGAGAATCTAGACAACCCTGAGCTGCTGCATCAAAGTGGGGGAAATGGTGGGGGCAATGGTGTTTTGTTAAAACCAAGAGGTGAGAACGTGAGGGAAAAGGTTTGTGAGCTGGAGAAAGAGTGTATGAACATGAAAGAAGAGCTTCAGAAGCTGGTGAGGTCGAAGAGAAGCTGGAAGAATTTTACGAGGAAGCTTAACTTCAAGAATAAATCAGAGTGCTGCAACCCTAAAGATCAAGCTAAGCCAGCGATTTAGCAAAGAGCCGGCTCAGCTCAATCCATCGATCAAACTACTCTGTTTTGAAACAGAGTATCTCTGTTTTTATTCACTTAGGTAGAAAGATCGAAACAGAGTAGCTCTGTTTTTACTTGTTCTTGAAGATACTCTGTTTTTCAAAAGCTTTCATCTTTCTCTTAGCATCTCGCTGAGAGATTTGATTGGTTTTAGGTTCTTATGTTGTTGACTTATTGAAGATCTTTGTTTGAAAACATTTAGTTACATTTCTTATGCAAACTTTGTGGTGGTGCTGTTGTTGTGCAACACCACATGAAACAATCTCAAACACACAAATCAACAGAGCAATGAAAATACAATGAACAAAGAATCAGATTCTTAACAGGACGGATAATCTTTGGGCGGTGGTAAAACGGAAAGCTCAGGTGTGTTCCCGTTCTCGACGACAAAAGCCATCTTCAAACCCCACATTGTGTGGACTTCCAAGTGACAGTGCATAAACCAAACACCTACAACAACATATGCATTGATCAGTTTATATGCTTATCATATAAGCCCTCCTTTTCAAAATAGATAAAATGTTACAATTTTTCACACATATTAATAAAACACATTAATTATTAATTATAAATGAGAATTGACCAAAAACCACGAGCGGCGTTGTTTCACTTAACGGTTTAAGGGTCTACTTCTTTTATTTTCAAATCATGTAAAAGCGGCGTTGTTTCATAGCCAACAATAAGCGGCGTCAAACTTTTGTTAAATTTGTTGGCGGCATGCTAAATGGCAAGTCAGCGAAAACATTGTTAATTAATTCTAAAGTCAATAAAAGTTTTGTGTTTTTGGTCAGCTCAAAAGTTTATGTTTATTTTGGCAATTCGTGCAAAGTTCGTGTTTTTTTTTGGCTGAATTCTCAATTATAAATATATAATTTTTTGTGATTATCTATTCAAACCAATAAAAAATAAATTAATGTAATTATTTTAAAAATTGTATGATTAATCATTATTAATTGATAAAATGTATTAAAATAAAAAAATTATGTTTTAAAACAATTTTTTTTTTCTAAAACATGCATTTTATGTAAAGGAGAGAGTATGATCATTCTCATCATATATGTGCATCAACATATCATACCTGGATTATCAGCTCTGAATCTGATGGCAGTCCACCCACCAGTAGGTACTCCAACTGTGTTTCTCTCAGGGGGGTCAATGAGATTGAACTTAGCCGGATCTGTCCTGGGATCAAAGTTTCCAACACCAGTTCCAACCACAAAGAAGTTGTAGCCGTGAAGATGGAAAGGGTGTGACTCAACGGTTAAAAGATTGGTATCTTGCAAAACCAGCTCAATAGTCGTATTGAACTTAACTCGGCTCAGTCTAGTCCCCGTAGAAGTTCCAAGGCCAGCCGTGAGTGGCACACCGGTGTAGTTAAACGGTTTAGGCGGTCTATCAGGGAAGTCCGTCCTGAAAACGTTTGGGATATTGAAGTAATGAGCTTTCAAGAGCGCGATTTTAGGCATAATGAATGTGATGTTGTTCATCGAAGCCGCGAGATTTGTTCCGTTCACACACGTCGGACACGCGTTGATGCCTAGACCGATCGTGTAGAACAATCTACGGTCGACTTTTAAAGGGACAAGCGCTGGAAAGTTTGGCGTGTTGAGGCTTCTGAGCTTTTGGTTATAGTCCAAGGCGTATGATGTGTCATTAGGCAAGGGAAGCTTTGGTAGAATCGGTATGACCGTGTTTGGTACGCCTTTGTATTGAAGAATCGCAGTTACGGTTTTGTTGTCTACGGTAACTGGAGCGTCCATGAATGGACCAGCTGCCATGAAGTAACGGTTTGGAGACTGGTTGGTTTTGACTAGAACGTTTGTGGTTTGACCTGGTCCGAGTAAAATAAACTTGGTTGTGAACGGTTGAGTGTAGACTGCATCGATCTCCACCACGGTCATGTCGTGGCCTGCGATACCAAAGAAGAGCTCGTCGTTTAGCGCTGCGTTGATGATCCTTAGAAGGTATGTTTTGCCTGCTTCCACCTCCACCACGAATGTGTCTATGCATAAACAAATGATTTAGCTTAAAAAGATTCAATCCGGTTAAAACCGGTTTGTTAAGGTTAAGATCTTGTTTTTACGTTTCTCGGAACATGGAAAGAGCGGTCCGGGCTTTCCGTTAATGGTATGAGCATCCGACATCGGAGGCGGTGCGCCCAGCTTGTTGGCTTGGTTAACCGCCGTCTCAACGTCTCCGTTCCACCACTCTCCTATATTTAAAAAACCCCGGGAAATGAGAAAAAGTTCGGTAAATTAAACCAGACCAGGCTAAACCGGTTATTTTATTTTCACTAACCGAGGACTATGTTGGTTTCTTGGTAAGGTTGTGGGAAAGGATACGGTTTTCCTGGTTGAGGCAAGATGACGATAGCTCCGTACACGGTGGCTCGTAACCAGAGGATGTGTGCGTGCCACCAGAGAGTCCCACGTTGTCCGGTTACGTTGAAATCATAAACATAACTCTGTCCGGTCTGCATCGGACATTGAGTTATGTATGCTGGACCATCTGCCCAACCGTTCCGGTACTGTTTAAGCCCATGCCTATAAGAAAATCAAACCGTTACATTTTGGTTTATATAAATATGACTAAACCGGTTTGAGACGTAGGAAAGAGAGACTTTACCAATGGATGGACAAGTTGTATTGTACATGGTTGGTGACGTTGATGATGACTCGATCACCTTCTCTTGCGTAAACCGTTGGTCCAGGGAACATTCCGTTGACAGTGACAATCGGTTTAGCATTGCATAACCGGCTTACGTTCTTCATTTGAACCTGTTCCAAATTGCCAAACATTATGCAGAACCTTACATATCGAATATAACTCAAACATATAAATCGGTTTAGTTAAACCAATATAATTTGTGTTTGGACTTATTGTCACCAGGAAGTTGAAAACGTACATCGAATTGGTACTTCTTCACCGCTGCATCCACCGGAGATTGGCCAAGAAACCCAAGAAGATACAAGAAGAGAAAGAGAAAACTCGGGTACCAGATCATCTTCATTTCCGGTTAATTTTCCGGTTTTATGCAATGATGAGATTGTACTTTGTATTAAATCTCTTGTTGCTTTTGGTTATGTAGATTGTATTGAAGATATTGTGGCTGAGTACAAATTCTTATATAGCGTCATGGTGTAAATAATAGGTTGGTGAATCTCTCAAAATATATATAAAATACTCATGTTTACGTCTTTAAATGAGAAATTAATGTGAAAAACGGACTAAAATACATTATCAAGAAAATTTGAAAACATATAATCGAAGAAGAAGGCTTTTAAGCAACTTCCTGAAAGACGTTGGGGGATCAGCGTAACGTTTGTTAATAATATGGAGTACCTTCGAAGTTGATATCTGAGCTTTAAACTAATATTTTTGACTTGTTCGTTTACCATGATTTTTTAAAAAATTTAAAAATATCAATATTTCGGTTCAAGTCTCTTTTATTCAAGAAAGTTTATAGTAGATGTCTACCCATACCTGTTTTGTACTTGTTCCATAAGCCCTCAAAATCAAATATGAATTCCGTAAAACCGATTCAGTTGCAAAAAAAAAAAATTCCGTAAAACCGAGTTTTTTACATTTTACATTTTGAGAATTCACCTATTCTACGTGTAAATAAATAACCGTGTATTGCTTTTTGAAGATTGTTTCGGTAATATTTCGATATTAGTATACAATCCTCCTATAACAAACTTAGAGTATCTTTATCCATAGTCTTTAGGAAGATTTTTTAATAAAAAGTGGGTGTGGGGTCCTACTAAAAAAACAAAAACTATTGACAAAATGAAATAAGGGATGTTCTTTTTTGTTGGATTCCACTAAGCGTGGTGGCCATGATTGATTCAATTTTATTTTTTTTTTAAATCGGGGAAAAAATAATAATAAGAAGAACCCAAATGAGGTTTTAGGGACAAAGATGCTCTTGACTCGTTTTGTATGTTGCTTAGACAATCGTTTATAGTCTATATATAATTAGTTTTATTGGGGTAAACATTGCAATTATATAGTGATGTTATTGGGTAAGGGAAAATGACTGGTCTTTGAATCATGTTTTTTTGCTTTGTTTATCAATTTATCAGGATTTACGCTACTGACCGGTCAAAGTAATACTAGTTTGTTGAATTATCTCCACACTTTGGTCCAAACGTCCATATGCAAATTGCAAAACGATAAGACAGCTCATTATCATGCTAAGTAAACCCAAGTTAATGTAATGTCCACAAGCCCAAATGGAATGTGTTAGCATATCTATATGGCTAATAACTGCATTTTCCTTGAGATTAATGTAACCCTGATATCCATTAACACTTGGTTGCTAAAAATATAATTACTGGCTGTGTTAAGAAGGAAAAAAAGATGACCAACGGGCAACGGTTGGTCATCATATACCATACATTTTTTCATGTGGGATCTTTTATAGAGTGAAACTCATTAGTCTTGAACCTTTTCTAGTGAATTGTCTACTGCCTCGTAGTATGTAACTAAAACAATTTGTTGATAATATATGATATTTAGAATCAACCAACAACATTTGCTCAAAAAAAAGAATCAATCAACATAAACAAATTTGTTAGACTACAATATCACTTGTGATATTACATAATTTTGCTCCATAAATCTTGTTATAATATTTAACTGTATAACTTTTCTTTAAAGTTTCGAAATCAATTTTCTAAATATTTACCTGAGCTACCACCTTCTCACAAGTGACAAGTCACGAGTCAACTAATCTTTAACTATAAATAAATCATAACATAATGTCACATTGTTAACATATATCTCTGCCTAAAAGGCTAAAACACTCCGAATCGATCTTATCCTTATCGTTTCCAAAAAAACCTCTAGTAAATGAAAGAAACCCGAAAAAGATAAAGAAAAGCCACTTGTTTAACCTAAAACATTCGTTGAATCAAACTGGTTAACTAAGAAATTAGCGAGTTTGGTTTGTAACTGACGTATCTTGTTTCGAGGTTAATTAGAATATGATCATATCGTTAATTCTTATGAACCCACCGTGCATGTGTTTTAAGTCCAAGAGAGATTCAGTGAACCAGGAAGGAAAATAATTTCAATTGTCTCTTACACTAATGAAAGGTTATGTTACAAAATCCAATTAATTAATACGCTAATAATAATTAATTATTTGGACACAAAGCCCAAAAGATTACGATCTAGTTAAAAAAGAGAGACAAGAAAGATTCTTTAAGCTGATGGATGATCTGTACCATGTAGCTTTGTTCCCTTTTTGGGTGTTCACGCTTACTTAACTGCCCGAGCAGCATTGCTGAGGCTTTTTAAAATATTTGAAGTTGATTTATTGATCAAATCATGAAGCTATCTTCAATTAATTTTTGTTTTTGACATTAGAAATTTCATTTTGTTTTTGTTTCAACAATTAAAGCTATGTATAATGTGAGTGTATATAAAAACAAGTGTACTTTCTATGTTATGGTTCATTGAACATATACATCAAACATAGGACTGGGAGAAGCCCATGTTCTTTACATTGCTGCAAAGTCTTAGTTTCTTGTATTTAAATTTGCTTCCTATCCAGTATACATATATGCCAAGAGCGTGGATAGTGATGAGTAAGTTAAATATATAGGGACAACTTAAATGAAAAGTGGAAAACAAATCCAATCGGGAAATATAGTAAGGTACAATGTATGAGTAACGAAAGCCCAAGCTGTACTTCCATTTATGTTGGAGATGATTATGAACACGTGGATTATATTTGATTATAAGTAGGAGAAATTCTTCTTTGGTTTTTGGTTTGATTTGTTGTTTCGTTAGTTTGGTTCAGGTTAGTAAATTATGATATGGTTTATTAACTGTTTCACCTTAAACCATATGAGTAACTATTTAATTATATTTTTGTTTGACGCAAGTTATCATGATAATTATGTTACATCTAGTACTAAAGAGTTTTTTCTTCTTTTTTTTGTTAAAGACCAAAAGATATCGCCTTATCAAATACTTATGAGATTTAAAAGTTACTTTCCAGTAGATTATAATCAAATGACAAGATGAAAAATAACTTATTTCAAAAAATAACTTATTTCAAATGAAATTAACAAGATGAAAAATAACTTATTTAAAAAAAAGATGAAAATAATAAATGACAGCAAACATGGCGCTTGGAAAATATAATTAAATATGTATACATAGTTTTTTTTGGTAAAATATGTATACATAGTTATACACACATATTTACGTATGATATCTATGTTCCAAAAGAAAAAAACGTATGATATCTATTATTTTTTTAGTTTTCTTGTAACATCTATGATATCTATTTTAGTTATACATAAAAGCTTTCCATATAAAGACATGCTATTTTTAGTATTACGTGGAGTATACTAACTAATCCTGTTTTAATTGCCGGTTTTATATATTCATGGACGACATTAACGTTCTCATTTATTCTTCCATTTTTTTCGTAGTCAACAACTTAAATAACTTCCCTTTGTACCAAAAACTTTTGTTATATTGTGTCAAATAACGTAATTTTGTCCCTCGCAATTTTATTATTTTATATGTAAATGGTAGATTTGTAATTTATGGAACATTTTCAGGCATTTAATTTCAAGTATCAGGAGTATATTTCTTCTATAAATTTTAAAACCATTTAATGCTAACATCAAAATGAAATCTATCGGTCTGAAAAGAGTTTATGGCCAGAACAAAGACTAACTCTTTCTTTTATTTTGCTTGCTCTAATTAGTCCAACTTTTTCTTATAGAATGACTTGTGCTATATTCTCCCGGAGAAATCATGAAGCTGTTAACCGAGCTAGAGTATTAGCTAGTAGCCGTTCAGGTGTGTCGATCCTGGACCAGAAAGACCACAAGCTGACTAAGTGAACAATGTAATATATCTAGAAGTCCAAATTTTCAGACCACTAAGTTAAGTTTTGCATGGATTTCAAAAGTATTTATATATTTTAGATTTGCTTATAAAAATTAGATAAACTAAAAAGTATAAATTATTATTAGAAAGTTACGTTAAAAGTGAAACAAGTATATAACATATATATCTAAGTTACACCTAACAAAAAAATCAAAGGCCTCTCCTATACATCCGAAGCTAACATTTGCAAATAGTCAATTGATATATTCATTCTTCTGATGGCCCCTACGAGAAATAGTTATTTGATAGAGCAATTTAAAAATGTTAAGTTGATATTAAAAAGGTAATAATATTAGTTTTGATCGCCAATGCAATGAGAGGGGGGACCAGAATATTAAAATTAATAAATCTCTTGTCCACTTATATTGGAATCAAAAACTAACGATGAGTATAAAAATAAAAAAAACATTAAGATATTTGTAAACACTGAACTTAATTAAAAAGACGTTTATTTTTTTTTTTTTGTCAGAAGAAAAAAGAATATTACTTTCTTTAATTTTGTTTTTTATGTACAGTAAAATATCTCTCTCTCTCTCTTTGAAGGTGGCACAAGCACCCATAATGTGAGTGTGTATGTAAATATATAATTTTATATAATATTTGCTTGATTTTGGATCTCTTTTTTTTATCTCATCTTTTCTTTCTTTTCTTTCTCTTGGACGAAACTGATCTCTAATTTCTCTCTTTCCTTTTCTCTCTACCTATAAGAGTTTTCTCTGAGAAGATCCGTTTCTAGACCTCTCTTTCTCTCTCTCTCTCTCTCACTCACTGGATAATTACTAGGTCAAACTTTGGGATCATAGCGATTTCGCAGGTTACTACTACTATCTCTTCTTTACAGAAACCCTAACTAATTTCTGGGATTTTGTACGGACTTTCATCCTCGGATGGAGCTGTTGTTTGCCTATGTATATACTCGTTTCAGCTAGGTGGATCGTATTCGAGCTAGATCTCTCCCCCTCGATATTTCTGGAATCGCAGACGTTAGGATTGTTTTCTCTGATCTAGTTTTTAAAAAAAAAAAAAAAAAAAAATCAATGAGAGGGAGATTGAAGCTAATCTTCTTCTACTGTGGGGACTTTCTTTGTGTATCTTTTTTTTGTGGTTGACCTCTTTTTTTTTTGTTATCTCGAAAATCTAAATGCGTACATCATACGCGGATCTCACCTTTTCGTCACCGTTACGATTCTGTTTATCTTCAATTCACTGAAGCTGCGTTGGGATTCGCTATTTTTTTTTTCCAATTAATTGAGCTTACTAAGATTGAAGATATTTTACCATTTTGTTTTTGTTTTCAGCTCTGAAGCTGTTTGTGGATGGTTTAAGGAGCATATGGGAGTGTGTATTTTGTTCTTGGCTCCATTTGGGCCGACTTAGCTCAAGGAAGCTTGCATTGACTTTAACTTAAAAAGCTCCCACTGGTTGGTTGTTACTAGAAGGAATCTTACGGTTATTTAAGTAAAAGACTATACAGAGCTGTAAAGCAAGGCGACAGCTCATAGTAACAGAAGAATCTGCGGATCAAAGGGAGTCTAATTTAGCAGGGGGAAGGGGTTATTAAGATCATAATATAATCTGTTATTTATATATAACTCGGTGAGTCTACTTTCAGTGTAACTACCAAATTGATTTGTTAGTGTTGTTAACCTTCCTCTTGAGTAATTTGATTATTATTATTATTATTTTCAGATAGATATATAGGATGGAAGGTGAAACTGTGAGTGTGAGACCTCCTCAGCAAGGAGGGTTCATCCAGCGAGTGGTTCCCGCTCTGTTACCAGTCCTTTTGGTCTCTGTCGGATATATCGATCCTGGGAAATGGGTTGTGAATATCGAAGGAGGTGCCCGTTTTGGGTATGACTTGGTGGCTATTACTCTCCTCTTCAATTTGGCTGCCATCTTGTGTCAGTATGTAGCTGCTCGAATCAGCGTTGCAACTGGTAGAAACTTAGCTCAGGTATTTATTTGTTCACTCTTTCTCTGCGCTTTGTTGTTGTTGTTGTTGTCAGATTTGCTATTTTTGGAATGAATTTTAGTTGTGCAATTATACCATCTGTTTCCCCCACCTTCTCTAACATTTTAATGTTGTTTACTTGGACAGATCTGCAATGAAGAATATGATAAGTGGACGTGCATGTTCTTGGGCGTTCAGGCGGAATTCTCTGCAATTCTACTCGACCTTACCATGGTAGTTACTTACAGTCTTTTCCCTTCTTAAAAGTTAAAATCTATGTTTAATGCGAAAATGATTATTCTATCCCTCTGACTTGAGCTTCTCAATTTGAACAGGTTTTGGGTGTTGCACATGCACTTAACCTTCTCTTAGGGGTGGACTTATCCACTGGAGTGTTTTTAGCCGCCATGGATGCATTTTTCTTCCCTGTTTTCGCCTCTTTCCTTGTATGACTGGCCTCTCATCTTCTTTTTTTTTTTTTCTCTGTTTACTTTTCCGTGCTCATTATTTGGAAAATAGCTGATATGCATCCAAAATTTTACAGGAAAATGGGATGGCAAATACAGTATCCATTTGCTCAGCAGGCCTGGTTTTATTTCTATATGTTTCTGGTGTCTTGCTGAGTCAGTCGGAGATCCCATTCTCTATGAACGGGGTGTTAACTCGCTTGAATGGAGAAAGCACATTCGCACTGATGGGTCTTCTTGGAGCAAGCGTCGCGCCTCACAATTTTTACATCCATTCTTATTTTGCTGGGGTAACCTCTTTCTTATTTCCTATGAATCTCTATAATTCTGTTGAGCAACAATAGTCTTACCAAGCAGTGAACGCTTTATTGCAGGGAAGTACATCTTCGTCGGATGCCGACAAGAGCAGCTTGTGTCAAGACCATCTGTTCGCCATCTTTTGTGTCTTCAGCGGACTTTCAGTTGTGAATTATGTACTGATGAATGCAGCAGCAAATGTGTTCCACAGTACTGGCCTTGTGGTACTGACATTTCAGGACGCCATGTCACTGATGGAGCAGGTTTGTTCTGACAATTAATTCGTTTTTGAGGAAGACAGTCTGATTATTAACTATTTTGGTTCTTGATTGTTGAGCACAGGTATTTGGGAGTCCACTCCTTCCTTTGGTCTTTTTGATGCTCTTGTTCTTCTCTAGTCAAATCACGGCACTAGCTTGGGCTTTCGGTGGAGAAGTTGTCCTGCATGACTTCCTGAAGATAGAAATACCTGGTTGGCTTCATCGTGCTACTATCAGAATCCTCGCAGTTGCTCCTGCCCTTTATTGTGTGTGGACATGTGGTGCAGACGGTATATACCAGCTACTTATATTCACCCAGGTCCTCGTGGCGATGATGCTGCCGTCCGCTGCAATACCGCTGTTCCGCATTGCCTCGTCCAGGCAAATAATGGGTGTCCACAAAATTTCGCAGGTCGGCGAGTTCGTTGCGCTTGCAACGCTTCTGGGGTTTATGGGTTTGAATGTCGTTTTCGTTGTGGAAATGGTATTTGGGAACAGTGACTGGGCTGGCGGTTTGAGATGGAACACCTTGACGGGCACCTCTGTTCAGTACACCACGTTGCTTGTATCGTCTTGTGCATCCTTATGCCTGATGCTCTGGCTTGCAGCTACGCCGCTGAAATCTGCCAGTAACCTAGTAGAAGCTCAGATATGGAACATGGATGTTCAAAATGCGTTATCTTATCCATCTGTTCAAGAAGAGGAAACTGGAAAACTTGAAACAAGGCAGGATGAAGAAGAATCGGCAGTGCAGCTGGAAAGCAGGGTGAAAGATCAGTTAGATACTACGCCTGTCACTAGCTCGGTCTATGATCTGCCAGATAACATTCTAGTGACGGATCAGAAAATCCGTTCGTGTGCTCTAGAGGAAAGCAAGTTGGACGTGAAAGTCTCCGCCTCTCAAGTTACTAGTTTTGGGGAAATCTCAGATGTGAAGGAACAGACAGTTTTGCAGTCAACGGTGATCAATGAGGTTACTGATGATAAGGATTTGGTTGTTGAAACAAAGATGGCAAAGATTGAACCGACGAGTCCTGTGGAGAAGACTGTTAGCATGGAGAATAATATCAAGTTCATTGCAAAGGACGTTGAAGGAGTTTCATGGGAAACAGAAGAAGCTACCAAAGCTGCCTCCGCTGCAAGCAACTTTCCTGCTGTTGTATCTGACGGTCCGCCTTCATTCCGCAGCCTAAGAAGCGAGGAAGGGGGAAGTGGTACCGGAAGCCTTTCCCGGTTGCAAGGTTTGGGTCGTGCTGCTCGACGACACTTGTCTGCGATTCTTGATGAGTTTTGGGGACATTTATATGATTTTCATGGGCAATTAGTAGCTGAAGCCAGGGCAAAGAAACTAGACCAGTTGTTTGGCGCTGATCAAAAGTCACCCTCTCCTGTGAAAGTGGATTCTTTTGTAAGGGACAACACTAGCAGTGGATATTGCATGTCACCAACAACAAAGGGATTGGAGTCACAGATGAATTCGAGTTTGTATGAATCACTGAAGCAGCAGAGGACACCTGGAAGTATCGATTCTTTATATGGACTACAAAGAGGTTCATCACCATCATCATCACCGTTGGTCAACCGTATGCAGATGTTGACTGCATATGGTAACACTGCCAATAATAATAATGCTTATGAATTGAGTGAGAGAAGATACTCTAGCCTGCGTGCTCCATCATCTTCAGAGAGTCGGGAACACCAACAACCAGCTACAATTCATGGATACCAGATTAAGTCCTATGTTGACAATTTGGCAAAAGAAAGGCTTGAAGCTTTACAGTCCCGTGGAGAGATCCCAACATCTCGATCTATGGCCCTGGGTTCATTGAGCTATACACAGCAACTGGCTTTAGCTTTAAAACAGAAGTCTCAGAATGGTCTAACCCCTGGACCAGCTCCTGGTTTTGAGAACTTTGCTGGGTCTAGAAACTTATCGCGACAATCCGAAAGATCTTACTACGGTGTTCCATCTTCTGTAAACACCGATTCTGTAAACGCCGTAGTTGCTAATGAGAAGAAGTATAGTAGCATGCCAGATATATCGGGATTGTCTATGTCAGCAAGGAACATGCATTCACCAAACAACAAGAGTGGATACTGGGATGCATCAACTGGAGGAGGAGGAGCAGGGTATAGCGCTTCTTCGTATGGTCGGTTAAGCAATGAATCATCATCATTATATTCTAATTTGGGGTCAAGGGTTGGAGTAGCCTCGGGTTATGAAACCATTTCTCAGTCAAGAGGAGGCTACAGAGATGCATATACGTTGCCGCAGAGTGCAACAACAGGGACTGGATCGCTTTGGTCCAGACAGCCCTTTGAGCAGTTTGGTGTAGCGGAGAGGAACGGCGCTGTTGGTGAGGAAGTCAGGAATCGATCAGCTCCGATAAATATAGACAACAACAACAACGCTTCTACCGTCGATGCAGAGGCTAAGCTTCTTCAGTCGTTCAGGAATTGTATACTGAAGCTTATTAAACTGGAAGGATCGGAATGGTTGTTTGGGCAAAGCGATGGAGTCGATGAAGAACTGATTGACAAGGTAGCTGCGAGAGAGAAGTTTATCTATGAAGCTGAAACGCGAGAAGCAAACCAAGTGGGTCACATGGGCGAGCCTCAGGTTTCATCGGTTCCTAACTGTGGAGATGGTTGCGTGTGGAGAGCTGATTTGATTGTGAGCTTTGGAGTTTGGTGCATCCACCGTGTCCTTGACTTGTCTCTCATGGAGAGTCGTCCTGAGCTCTGGGGGAAGTACACTTACGTTCTCAACCGCCTTCAGGTAAAAACAAAAAACCTCACACTCTCTCTCTTCTTCACTGAATCCGCAAGCTTGACTAAAATTTGATTCAACAGGGAGTTATAGAACCGGCGTTCGCAAAGCTGCGGACACCGATGACACCATGCTTCTGCCTTCAGATTCCGGCGAGCCAACAAAGAGCGAGTCCGCCTTCAGCTTCTAACGGAATGTTACCTCCAGCTGCAAGACCAGCCAAAGGCAAATGCACAACAGCAGTCACACTTCTTGATCTAATCAAAGACGTTGAGATATCAATCTCTTGTAGGAAAGGCCGGACCGGTACAGCTGCTGGAGACGTGGCTTTCCCAAAGGGGAAAGAGAATTTGGCTTCCGTGTTGAAGCGGTATAAGCGTCGGTTATCGAATAAACCGGGCGGTATGAATCAAGATGGACCCGGTTCGAGAAAGGGCCTGAATGCTGCAGCGTCTGTGTACGGACCAATGGGTTGAAGAAGGACCATTTGAAACTCATGATGATCAAAGAGACGTCGAGAAGAAGCCGAAGAATCAAAACCTCTGCTTCGTTATTGTGTATTAAGAAAAAAAGAAGGGATTTTTGTTGCTTCAGAACTTTTCTTTCTTGTTAAGTTGGTTGTAATGTTATGTTATCGAGTGTTATGTTATCCATACATATCATATAGGACCATAGCTACAAACCGAGTGTAACTTGTTCCGGATTCAGAAACTAGTTCGTCGGTTTGAATGGTTAAAATCTCCTTAACCAGGTCTTAGTGCGTGGCTGATACATTTGACACGTGGCAGCATGAGTCAATAATTATCAGTCTTAGTGGTTACTTAAATCATTCAAGTTGAAGGAAAAGGAACCAGCAGAAGAGCAACAACTCTAATGGCGTTTGTGATCTACATATCGTTTTCGGCGATCCTTCTCCTCTTGATCGTGGCTATCGCTTTTTACCTCATCGGAAGAAAAATCGGCCGGCGAGAAGGTACGTCGCAGCTTCACTACGGTCCGCCGTTGGCTGGTATGCCGGCACCTGCACCGCCGCAAAAAGCTACAGCGGAGGTTTAGCAAACGTTGTTTGTAAACGATGATGTAATATTTACGTAAACTTGTATTTTGTTCAATAAGTTCAATGAAGTGTGTATTACACTCGTTATTGGGCCAATGCAGAAACAAATAAGCTCTTTACTGGGCTAGATATTTTGAGAAAACACTTCGTTCCGTTTTGTACTTTAGCGTACTTACTTCATGCCGTTTTTATAATATTCTTTCTAAAGAAAAGTCTTCCAAAAACTTTAGTCCCAACGCAGAAAGTCTCCCTCTCGAATCATTTCTCTGCGTCCTTTTGGTGCTTGAAGTTGAAGAGATGACCATGGCAGCAACCTTCGCGAAACGGCTGATCGGAAGCCGATCCACCTCAACCGCAACCACTTCCGTCGCTAGGGCTTTCTGCTCCTCTACCACTCCAATCACCGCAACCTTGTTCCCCGGCGATGGAATCGGCCCCGAGATCGCCGAATCCGTCAAAAAGGTAATCATCATCATCATCCTTACCTATTGATCGTTGATTGATGGGAACTGATATTTGATCCAGGTGTTTACAACGGCCGGTGTGCCGATTGATTGGGAAGAACACTTCGTTGGGACCGAGATAGATCCGAGAACGCAGAGTTTCTTAACCTGGGAGAGTCTCGAATCCGTGCGTAGGAACAAAGTCGGTTTGAAAGGGCCAATGGCTACTCCGATCGGGAAAGGTCACCGTTCTTTGAATTTGACTCTTAGGAAAGAGCTGAATCTATACGCCAATGTAAGGCCTTGCTACAGTCTTCCTGGCTACAAGACTCGTTACGATGATGTGAATCTCATCACCATTAGGGAAAACACTGAGGGAGAATACAGTGGGCTTGAACATCAGGTTTATTTAAGTTTTGAGTAATTATGGTTAGTTTTTGTGACAATTGTTTTTCTGATTTTCTGGAGTTGTGTTGTTGATAGGTTGTTAGAGGTGTGGTGGAGAGTCTTAAGATCATTACACGTCAGGCGAGTTTGAGAGTTGCCGAGTATGCTTTTCACTATGCTAAGACTCATGGAAGAGAGAGGGTTTCCGCTATTCACAAAGCTAACATTATGCAGAAAACTGATGGTCTTTTCCTCAAGGTCTACCCATTTTCTTATAAGGAGATCAATGCTGTTATGTGTATAAGTGTCTCAATAGTCTTCTTTTGCAGTGTTGTCGTGAGGTTGCTGAGAAGTATCCTGAGATAACTTACGAGGAAGTAGTCATTGACAACTGCTGTATGATGGTAAGCTAGCCTACTTTGGGAAAAGTTTCGTTATTGTTTTGTGTGGAACATGTGAATGATAGTCTTGAGGATGCCCTTGTAGCTTGTGAAAAACCCAGCACTGTTTGATGTGTTGGTGATGCCAAACCTTTATGGTGACATTATCAGTGACTTGTGTGCTGGATTGGTTGGAGGACTAGGATTGACTCCAAGGTGAAACATTTGTTCCTTCATCTTGAGTAGTAGTTACTTAAAGTATGATTATGAGGCTATGAGCTAAATCAATTGAAATGCTTTTTTTTTTTTGTATTTGACACAGTTGTAATATCGGGGAAGATGGTGTAGCCCTTGCTGAAGCAGTTCACGGTTCTGCACCTGATATCGCTGGAAAGGTAAACAATAGCAAGTAAACTTGCATCAACTCTTGTAGTCAGAAGCTTATCAAGTTAGTAGCTTAGTCTCGTTATGAACTTGATTTCAAATGGCCTTAGTATATGATCTTTTTCGTTTTAATCTTTTGTCGTTTTTTGCTTTGGCAATGATGTATAGAACTTGGCGAACCCAACAGCATTGCTACTGAGTGGAGTGATGATGTTGCGTCACCTGAAGCTAAACGAACAAGCAGAACAGATCCACAGAGCAATCATCAACACGATAGCTGAGGGAAAATACAGAACCGCGGATCTTGGAGGTAGTTCCACCACCACGGACTTCACAAAAGCAATCTGTGACCATCTCTGAAACAATCGTAAAAAGTACTCAAATTCTTTATCGAATTTTCCTTTCTCGATTACGATTAGAATAAAAAAAAGGCATTGGCTTTCTCTCTTGAGTTTTATTAACCTTTGAAAGGTTCATTGTTATTGCCTCCAACACGTGTTTTTAAAATTCTCTCCTGCTGCCGTAAGGCAAGATTCATAACACAGGAAAAAGGATGTGGTTTTCTGACAAGAGTTTTGTTTTCTTGCTTGAATTATTTTTAACGATCTCGTTATCTTTTGTTTGTTGTTATTCACATCAATTGATCAAATTGCAAACGTGCTACTTGCATGGAATTATTTTTGTTAACTATTTAGTTTTGGAAATATTGCTAACCTTGACTCAACTTTGGAGAAAGATCTAACATCATCTATGATTCGTAAAAAAAGTAGTTATGTTGTGTAATCATTCTTTTGTGGAAATTTTAGATTAACTAACATTCAATGAATGGGCATAATTACTCGGCCCACCAAGCCTACCGACAAAATAAACAACATTTACGATTTTAATTAAAAAAAAGAAACCCAATAAGGGAGAAGAAAAAATGTCGTAGGTGTACCAACCTTCCGCGAGCTCTTTGAATATAAACAAGACGCCTTCACACACACACACACACACCACTCAACTCGCCTCCTCTAATACAAATAAAAGCAGATCTGAATCCTAACCTCTCTTCTCAGATTCATCATCATGTCATCCTCTAACTACGATGGAATCCTCCTCGGAATGGGCAACCCACTCCTCGACATCTCTGCCGTCGTCGACGAGGACTTTCTCACCAAGTCAGATCCCTCTCTTTTCAAATCGCTCTATTGTTTGTTTTTTATTTTCTATCGCAGTCGTTTTATTCGAATCTAGATTTGATCGTTTAAATCTTTTCCGATGGCGTCAGCTCTAAGATTTGCGTTTGTAATCGTGTGTGAACAGATACGACGTCAAGCTGAACAATGCGATTCTCGCCGAGGAAAAACATTTGCCCATGTAAGCATTATTGCTTTTTTGCTCTACGTTTAAACTTTGTTTTCATGTAGTGGAATCAATGTTCAAGAAATAGCTAGGCTGTACCTAGGCTCTAGGCTCTTTATAGAAGACTAGCTGCTAGGTGGATTATCAGGAGCCTAGGCGTTAAAGTAATTATTAATTTATTATATATATTTTTATATTTATATGAGATATTTTAGTTTTTGATTTTTAATTATAAAATTATTGTGATGAATTATTAAAATAGATATACAAAACAAAAGAAATTAGAAATTTTTGTGTATTTATACTAATATTATTGTTTAATTTAACATATGTAGACCAATTTAGATCAATTTTAACCAATTAACCGATTTAGTTCAACTTTAACCGATATGAATCATATAAATTGGTATAAATCGGATTTTCGGAAAATCGTTTCGGATAAGACCGAGTTACCCCCTAGGCAGGGGCCTAGGCTCCGCCTAGACCGATTTTTAGAACCTTGAGTGGAATCGTTCGTTACAAGTCGTGTATCTAACTTTTATTTTGGTTTCGTGAGTGAAATTTAATATGGATTGAGTAGGGAAACGCAAAGGTCTTTTTTAATAATGTTGCATATTGATTGGTTAAATTAGGCTTTGTAATCAATAATGTTTATCATGTTATATATAAACTGACAAGTCTGTGCCTCTGTGGACTGTTTCAGTAAACAAAAAGGATATTTAATCTCTCTTTGTTTTATCTTTTACGGCTACCCTTTGACACACTGTGTTCAAATTCATTGTTAAACACATAGTTGATGGGTGTTTATTATACATGAGCTCAACAATGCAATTTTGTTTTTTTTATAGGTATGATGAGATGAGTAGCAAGTTCAATGTTGAATACATTGCCGGAGGTATTTCATCTTTTCTTTTTTTTTTGAGTATCCTCTTAAAACTTGACAAGGAGGTGATGATATTTTCTTTATTCATTCCTTTTCAGGTGCTACTCAGAACTCTATCAAAGTGGCTCAGGTACATTCTTTTGCCTTCTTCTTGTGCTTTCTTTTTGGTATGTGTGAACAACTGCTAAAATCAAGGGTGTTTTTTTCACTTGCTGACCTGCAGTGGATGCTTCAAATTCCTGGGGCTACCAGTTACATGGGTTCCATTGGAAAGGACAAATACGGCGAGGCTATGAAGAAGGATGCTACAGCTGCTGGTGTCAATGTAAACCCTATGTCCTTATCTCCTCTGGTTTCATGTTGAGTCTATGTTCTTTTTGTCTTTGGGCATAGTTGTTGAAACCAAGGTGTATTAACATTACAATATTCTCTGTGTATCAGGTTCACTACTATGAGGATGAGTCAGCACCTACTGGAACCTGCGGTGTCTGTGTTGTTGGTGGAGAGAGGTCGCTTATTGCCAATCTTTCAGCTGCTAACTGCTACAAGGTTGAGCACCTTAAGAAGCCTGAAAACTGGGCACTGGGTAAGATCCATTTCCCATTTCTGCATGCGTTAAAAAGATCTGTTTCTATTTCTTCATGAACTGATGTATCTGTCTTCAAATATGTTTTTGTGTAGTTGAGAAGGCCAAGTTCTACTACATTGCTGGATTCTTCCTCACGGTGTCTCCCGAATCCATTCAGTTGGTATCTGAGCACGCTGCTGCTAACAACAAGGTACACTACATTTGATCCTACATTCCATTAGACCCTGTTTCACCAGACTCGTTTACTTGTATTAACATCCTCGACACTAATCTTTCAGGTGTTCACAATGAACCTCTCTGCTCCATTCATCTGTGAATTCTTCAAAGATGCGCAGGAGAAGTTCTTGCCGTAAGAAATACCTAATCATTTGTTATGATATTAAAGATTTTATGATTGCGTAAATGTACTTAAAAGCACCCTGCATTGCTCGGACAGGTACATGGACTTTGTTTTTGGCAATGAGACAGAGGCAAGAACCTTCTCCAAGGTTCATGGCTGGGAGGTACTATTTCTCTTACACGACTAAACTTCAACAAGCTGCTTCTGTTTTCTATTACAGAAATAATAAAACTTAACCTGTTTACATGTTTATATATATATATAGACCGAAGATGTGGAACAAATAGCTATCAAGATCTCACAGCTACCCAAGGCCACAGGAACATACAAGAGGACCACCGTGATTACACAGGGCGCAGACCCAGTGGTTGTTGCTGAAGATGGAAAGGTCACGAAATACCCTGTGATCCCTCTCTCAAAGGAGAAGCTTGTTGACACCAACGGTGCAGGTACTCATTTAATAGCCAAACCTCCAACATTCAACTATAGGCTTAGTGATATGACCATATAATAAGCGCATCCTTGTCATTTCAAGCAACTTAACCGTTGTCTGTTGACATATCTCTGGCAGGTGATGCATTTGTGGGAGGATTCATGTCACAGTTGGTGAAAGGGAAATCGATTGAGGAGTGCGTGAAGGCCGGATGCTACGCGTCTAACGTGGTGATCCAAAGATCTGGCTGCACTTACCCTGAGAAGCCCGACTTCAACTAAATTATATACTGAGCCATCCTCAGTTTTGTGATATCTTCCAAATAAAAACAAGTATCTTTGATTCAACAATCTCTCAACGAGTGTTTTTTTTTTTTTTTGGCTTTTGTTTTTATTTACCATAATCATTGATACTTTAATATCATTCGGTTGAGAAAAATTATATCTTGCTCCGTAATATGAAGTATATGATATGTTGATGCAACGCAATCAATAAGGGCTTATATCAGCTAAAAATGGTTCGTATTACAAATCTCTTCATTAGCTCTACATAGATCTCAAGAGGACCCGTGTTACATTAGCCGAAAAACTAAATCTTTACTCGAATTAGAGACTCATCAAGATCAAGACTCAAGACTAGCGGGGAGAAACGCAACGGAGGACCTCGAGGAAGACAGTTTCGTCGCAAAGGATACAGAGCTTAGAGTCTCCTGAAGTGAAGTCATCGTAAGCTTGGTCTTTCGATTGATCAAGCAAAGCCCTGATGGTGGGATCGTGAAGCAACGTGATTTTGATCACGAACCTCTTGTAACTCTCCTCTTCTTTGCCTACGTACACCACTAGGTGTCCCTTTGGTACGTCATGTGGTATATGAAGGTTCTCGGTCGAAGCACGACGTTTGGCTACTCTGCTAGACATTTGCTTCCATGCCTTTGTGATCAGCTTGCTCTTCTTCATCATGGTTATCCTTTACTAGAGAGATGAAAGAGATATGGTCGTTAATTTAATAATATATATTGAAACGGTTAGTAAACCACTATTAATTAATAATGATTGCCTCGAGATAGTGGAGGTTGATTAATATTAATCCATGTTGAACTACGCTAGCGCTAGTCGGACGGCCATCACGGCCTAGCGAGTTACCAAAAATCGAGGAATAAGCGGGATATCGTGGGGATTAGTTTTGAA
>JAAMPC010000568.1:0-22415 GCA_016771965.1 Brassica carinata
TAACAAAACTGAAACTTGCCCTCTGAACCTCGAGTTTGAGGACGATGACGAGACTGTTGAGTTCTCGGTGACTGGTGACAGAAGCATCCACCTTTCTGGATTCTTGGAGCCTTATGATGAGGAGGAGGAGTATGAGCAGGACGAAGATGATTCGTATCCTTTACTTGTTATTAGCTGATGCTTTCTTGTTTTTTTCTTTTCTTCCTGTAGTCTTTAAAGTTTTCATTGCGACATTGTTAGAGATGGTATGGATGTTGCTGAAATGGAGTCAGAAGAGTCGTCTGACTATGATAGTGAAGATGATGAGGATGAGGATGAGATGGATGAGGATCAGCTGGATCGGTTTGAGGACTTTCTTGATCGCAATCTCGAAATGTATCGCCAATCTTCTGTCCCAAACAGCGGAGGTACTTTTGTTTTACCACATGGCTTAATCAGATTTGTAGCAATCCATTTACAATAGCATATTAGTATTTTTGGTTTAGCTTGGTGTGGCTGATTTTCGTTTTTTTGACCCTTTACTCCTGGCTTATACCTACAAGATTTCATAAAAATATATATTGTAAAATGTTTGAATCGTGAATTTATACATTTGGGGTTATAATATATATAAGTGCTGCATGGTTTTGTTATGTTTTTTTGCTAGTTGTGATTGAGGAGATAGAAGAAGAGAAGCCTGCCGAAGAAAAAAAGAGTAAACGATCCAAGAAGAAGAGTCAAGCTACCAAAGATGAGAACGCAAATAAACAGATTGTTGTCAAGGAAAGTTCAGATGTTCCAGTTCTGGAGAGCGAAGATGAAGATGGTTTTCCTCTTCCCAAAGAGAAGAAGTCTGGTGAGAAGATGAACTCAGATGTTGACGAACAAGGTAGTAACAAAAAACGGAAGGCCAAGGCTTCTGAGCAAGATGGTGTACAAGAAAGGTACCCTTCTCTTTGATCTTTTTACTAACGCTGAGGACATAGTGACAATATCATAAGTTGAGGAATATGAAACTTTTTCTAAATTTTGTTCCAGTGCAAACAAGAACAAAAAGAAGAAAAACCAGAAGGAGAAGAAGGACGCCGCCCAAACTTCTTCAAACCAGAAAGAACAAAATGGAACTGTAAACAGTGCCATGTGAGAACTCTTATTTCTTGATTTAAGGACTCTTTTGGATAATATTTAATATAGTAGAAATTTGTGTTGATTATTATAATCATTGGGTCACAAAGTAAACAAGGCTTTGTGCAATGGTTCTTCCAGACCTTTACTCATCTAACAATTCTCTGTGCTTTTTAATGAATTGAAGGATTGGAAGCTCTAAGACCCCAGATAAATCTGCTGAGAAGAAAAATAAGAAGCAGAAGAAGAACTCAAATGAGGAAGCTACAGTGGAGAAACCAAGCTCAGCCTCAGTAGAGCGGAAGCAAGTGAACTCCAAGGCTCCTCAAGAACAGACCTACCCAAGTGGGCTCGTTGTTGAAGAGTTAAAAATGGGCAAACCCAACGGCAAGCAAGCTACTCTTGGAAAGCAGGTAACTGATAGTGTTTGCATATATGATGATATCACGTAGACTATTCAACAAGGTGGTAGTATAATAAAACGTGGATAAGACCTTCGAGCAACCAGAGCCTTTAAGTAGTGGTGAAATCCACCAAATGGTCTTTGTCGGCTTTGTTTGCGGGCAGTTTATTAGAGTGCATCAATGTGTTTTCTTAGCCGTAGTCTTTTCTCCATAGCTATTCAGAGCTCATTCTATTTTTCTCTGAGTGCAGGTTAGTGTCCGCTACATTGGAAAGCTTCAGAAGAATGGGAAGATCTTCGATTCCAACATCGCAAAAGCACCTTTTAAGTTCAAGCTAGGTTGGTATTTTTGATTAGATGCAAAAGAAATTAGTTGAGAATTCACTCTTGTGAATGGTACGTGATACTTGTGCCCTTTTTGTAAATGCAGGCCGTGGAGAAGTCATTAAGGGATGGGATGTTGGCGTTAATGGTAACATAAATTTCTTACTGATTCTCATCACTCTGTTCAAAATGTTCATCATGTTTTTAATCGCAAGTTTTTTTATTTATTTATTTGAATTCCACAGGCATGCGTGTTGGTGAGAAAAGAAAGCTTACAATTCCTCCATCAATGGGGTAAGTCATCTTCTTGTTCCTGTTCAGCTTGTTTTCTTGTTGTAATGTTTTGTCTTAACCTTTTAATGGGATGTGGTTCACAGGTACGGTACGCGCGGTGCTGGTGGCCAGATTCCTCCTAACGCTTGGCTGTCGTTTGAAGTCGAGCTGATTGATGTTAAGTAAAAACCGCTCCGAGTTCATTGAATCTTTTCAAGCATTGAATCTATGATTAGGAGTTTTGAAGTGTCGTTGGTTGTAAGGAATTTTAAGGTGTGGTTGTACCTGTCAATGATCGAACCTTAACTCTTGAATCTTCTGAGAATGTTTTCTGTTTTTTTTTTAAGTCGTCTTGTATCGTGAGTTCCCCAGATTCTAATGTCAACTAGTTATCCTTTTCATCTTTGCCTAAAATGCCAAAATTAACACCATAGCAAACTGATTCCGTTTTAGACATGGCATTAAACCATACTTCGGGCTTCTATCAGATTATCGAGAAAAGACCATCCAAAGTCCCCAATGTAGGATCAAGAAAACAAATTTTATTTTTCTGGGTCCGATACTGAATATGATTAAGCAGCATAATTCTTTCTTCATTATGAATTTATGAACAGAATTTTATATTTTCATAAACCAGCTCTCTTTGCATTTTTGTATTGATATTTTAGTATGGTTTTCAGTTTTGGTGATTGCTTTTCACTAGAATTGAAATTATGGTTTTATGGAAGAATAACTAATTAACTATTAGTTGTGTACACATAATTAAAAACTTGTTCAGTAATTTAAAATTTTCAAAGTTGCGTCTGTGTCCCCATTTTCACTTTAGATATTTAAGAACATAGGTGAGATAAAAGCCATGTATATATTTGATACATTTAATTTTGGAAAAGGGAAGTAAGCACTTTCTTGAATGAGAATGTTTTGCAACAGTAAGTTTGTTTTCTAACATGGATACTACAACAATCACAAGAGGAGAGAAACCTAATGATAGCAGCTTCTAACCACTCTGTGTTAAACCCATCATATCAACCAAAACCTGAAAAACCATCATCACCCCCACTAACAAATCCCATGAAAAATAAACACAGCAAATGATCATCAGCTCGGAATCTCGTTCTCAGATTGGCTATCACCTCCAAACTCTTCACCCTCGCCTTCTAACTCATCATCATCTTCTTCATCCTCCTCGCCCTCCTCTCCTCCTCCTCCACCACCTTCTCCTCCCTGGATGGAAGAGAAAGGATCCTTGACGTGGTTAACCGAGTTTGTGTAGTAACTGTGAACCGCGTTCGCTGTGTTATCATGCGGATACGAAGGAGTTGGTGCAGGGACAGTAACAGAGTTGTTAAGCCTCTCGAATCTCGCCTTTCTTTCTTCTGCTGTGAAGTTAAAGGAGATAGAAGGTGGTTGAGCTCCGAATCTTTGCCGTCTTTCTTTTGCTAGCTGCAGGTGTGACTGCTCCTGAGCCGCTATAAATGTCGCTACCATTACCTGTGTAATAAAAGTCGAAATCAAACTCACAGGTTTCTCTCAAGGTCCAAAGAACACAACAAGGTATGTCAAATTTGAACCAACCTGGACAGGACCAGCAGCAAGAAAGAGACCAGCGAGTCCTCCACCAAAGACACGACCGTCTGGTCCTGCAAGACAAACACTCATACCACCCGCTCTACTTCTAGTCCCTCCAGAGTCATTTTGCATAAACAAACCCGTCAAAGAGAGTATCTCAAAACGACCCTGATGATCACAATTTTAAAAAAAAAAAAAACATTTGAAGCAAAACCGAATAGAGACAAAAGGTCTTCTTTAAATATACGAGAAGACAGAAGAAGAAGAGAGAATCTAGACCTCGTAAGTTAAAGTACCCCCGGAAGTAGTAGTTTGACGCAGCGTAACATTGGAGATGAGACCGTTAGCTGAAAGGATGCAGATGGCACGAGATCCCTGTTGAGAGAATGTCATTATCTTCATCGTCACATCCTGCACAACAAATCCATTTGTCGAGAGATCAGCCGCGTTTAATGATTTGATCAAAGATAAAAACTCATACCTCTCCTGCGTTAACTGTGAGCATATGAGGTGTAAAGTTAGCGCCGACGAAATCTGCAGCAGTTCCTACACCTGCAAAACTAGTTTCAACTGAATCCAGACAAGTCAAAAACCAAAGCTGACACACAACAAAGACATTAAAGATATACTTAGCCTTTTCTCACTTCTTATTCGAAAATGGTATTTAAGTCAAACCCTATCTATATGAATCACACATAACTAACAAAACTGCTAACAGACACGACATCGAAGGTTCCAAAAAGTTTATAAATACCAGGACTTCTGTCGAATTGAAACATCTCAGACTTCTTAAGCCACTGACTGGACTTGCCACGACCTCTTCCTCGCTTCCTAGGAGGCAACCCCGACGTCAACGGAACGGAGGAGGAGATTGGCATCGGGGAAAGAGCAGTCACAGCGAGAGTCCCGTCGGGATTATACTTTCTCGGCCTCCCTCTCTTCTTCTTCTGCTGCTCGGAGGAAGCCGTCTCGGGCGGCATTGTTAAGCTGAACTGAGGAGCCGCATTCTCTACAGAAGAAGAAGAAGTGATGGGTGGGGCCGAAAACGGGTTAGGGTTATCGGGTCGTGGTGGGTCCATCGGGTAAGCATCAGCAGAAGCAGCAGATTGGTTCAAGCCGGCGTTGTTGTTGGTTCCTTCTCTCTCCTCCATCTGGACATAAAAGATCGGTGATTCCGACAAAATGAGTAGAGCCCAAATCCTAAGATCCCCTTCCGAATCTTTGTGATCACGAAAGATTCAAGCTTTGGTTTTACTAACAAGCTCGAGATTCAGAGATAAGAGCTAAAACGAAAGATCAAGATTTTAGGGGAAAGAGACAAAAAAAAAAAAACACAGAGCTTCCATGAAAGAAATCAATCTTTTTAATCTCAGAATGATTCAATCTAAAACATCGATAATTATAACTTTATAAAAGCAAAGATGAAAGATCTAATTTTTGTTTCTTAAGGGGGTGGTTTAAGTTTGGGGAGAAATGTGAAATTAGGGTTTTGGTTTGGCAAAGATAAATATAAACTAATTAAAATAAATTATAATCATTAAAAAAGAGAGAGAGAAATAAAAGAAAATGTAACTGTAGGTTTTAATAATAGAAATTAGCTCTAGAATATATAAAAAATCAGGACTTAGTTTGAATAATTAATTATTTAGTTAAGTAGTAATCTTGATTGATACTGAAATTAAATTTTCTAAATTAGTGGTTACGGACCAAACAAATGTTTGGTATTTGTTTAGTCAACTAATGGTTTTGTATTTACTTAAATTGTATTTAATATTTCTTTCATTTGGAATATTAACATAAGGAAGAAAAATAAGGCTGTAAAGCAAAGGAGAAAACGTAACGTTTGAGGCATTCTAATTCTATAATGCTTTTTTTGGCCTACAATAAACATTTAAGATATAGACATATCTTTT
Source organism: Brassica carinata (assembly GCA_016771965.1). Lineage (NCBI taxonomy): Eukaryota > Viridiplantae > Streptophyta > Magnoliopsida > Brassicales > Brassicaceae > Brassica > Brassica carinata. The sequence continues at coordinate 5,587 of JAAMPC010000568.1, forward strand.
TCTTTAGTATAATCTCGTTGACTAAGCTTAAAAACTTTGACTAAGATTACTCCCTAACTTCCACACACACAAGTGGTCACTGGTCCTTACACTCAAACCCACGGACAGGGCCTGTCAGAGTCCATTGTCACATGTCATGATGACGATGATACACATCATCTCACGTTTGACTATTGCTATGTCGCACAGATGATGATATGTTTGGGCTTTTCTTATTGGGCTTTTCAAATTAATAAAAAAGCGGACAAATAACTGAACCCGGATACGACCTCCTGACCCGTTTCCAGATCCATTTCTTCTTCCGGCACCACCTGAGAGTAGGAGACACGATGAGCACGGAGATGGACGACTCTTCAGCTGTGCGGCGGCGCGTGTCGTGCACTAAATACTTCGACGCTCTCTGGTTCTGCTACTGTATGTCTTGTTTCCCTCTCCTGTCTGATCTCATTCTCTCTGATTCTACATCTTCGGTTTTCTTCATTGGACAAGCAAAATTTGAACTTGATTGATAGAGTCCTTCTCTTTGCTTTTCAACAACTTATACACTACAAAAAACCTTAGCTCAAGGTTTAGATGTGGTTCATTTTTTGCATCAGTGATAGGGAATATTGGTATTTTGGAAAAAGATTGTCTGAAACCATTTCCGCAATGTATGTTTTGTTGAAGGGATGTCTAGATGCTCCAACAAAACCAGCAATGGCGATGAGACTGAACAAGGTTGAGTTTTTTTTCCTAAAAAGGAATAGTCTTGAAATGTTTGTAGCGAGCTGTATCGCTTTGTATCATCCAAATTCTTGTTTCTTGATGAAATCCGAATAAATGTTTCACCTTTTTGGGAAAGAACATCTTAAACCCTTTGTCTTTGGTCTTTAGATGTATGTGTATGTTTTGTACTTGTGCCTCCAACTGTTCGAGGGTTCTTTTTGCATTCACTTCACTTATAATGCTATCTTGGCTCTGTTGATAAACTCAGACTATCTCTTTGCAGCACCATACTACCAAATGCAGCAGTACTACCGTGTTGGAAAACTTGATGATTGTACTAAGAAGTTCTCTGCTCTCTTCGATTGTCTTTCGTTAAAGACAAAAAGTGCTTCTGAAGCCGAGGTTTGTACATTCTTTGATCTGACATTACTTTTCTCTACTTAAGGGGATCAAACACTAGCATCATATTCATATCACATAACCTCAAATAACTATGACCTGGAGTTATGTGAATCGCACTTCTTTTCAGCTTCATTTCTGTTTTTCTTCAAGGGAACATATAAACATGGAACATTGTTCTTCTGCACCATTTTGAAAATTACACGAAAAAGTTGGTTTGACTTTCGACTGTTTAAGTATATGAGAGTATCTGCTATGTTCCATAATACTTAAGGTTGACAACTACAGAAAATTCTGGAAGAGCATGAGAAAGCAGATGCAGCAAAACATATATGGATTATGCGGACAGAGGAAGAAGCTTCAAGACATTGGAACGAGACGTTCGGGCATTTGGATGATCCGAATTATTAGAAGTACAGTTTCACTTTCTCTACTGGATTCTTGATTGACATTTTTACTTGCAAGAAACTCGATTTCTGCTAGAGATCTGCAGATTGTTCTGCCGGATAGAAAAAATCTTTTGTCATTAGTTACCATGAATATTTTGAGCTAATAAGTTATACCTCAACCGCCAAAGAAGCTACCCAAAAAGATGGTGGGGATGTTCACAGATCATTTGTTGAACCATTGTTGTTGTATTTGGTTTGTTGGTAACAACAGAAAAATACATGTTAACAGAAATGTACCGAATGGTCAGAATCTATATTAATAAAGTTCATAATGTTTAAACATACACCAATGTTTATTGCTCTTTAAAAGGTCTTATATTACAAAGTTGAGCAATTTTTTATATTTGATCAGTGGTACAACTACGTGAATACTGTAAGTGTTTAATGTTTTCCCACTGAGAGAGTGTCTTGAGGCCCAACAGATTAGCATAGAATAAATGATGCACCAACGATTAACTGTTACAACGACGAGGCTGTATGTTACCGAAACGTTTGTTGTATAGTTTTATTAGATTAAGCTTCGCGCAACACTACATGAAGAGCTCCAAAACGTTACTTATTGGTGATTGTCTTGAGATTTGAAGCATAGAGAGAGAGATTAACAGAGGAGAAGCATAGTACATAAATATCACAACAGGAACGGTCGGAGAAGACAATGTTTATTTGGCTTCCTTTTAGATTCTCCAAACATCGAGGAAAGCTTTGCCATCGAGCTCACTCGAGGCCAGGCCCTTGAAATACTCTTCAGCGGTCACGGTTCTGAAACATGCACCCTTTTGCCTTTCCACGAGACTTCTCAACGGACCAATCTCTTTACGAGTTCCCGTAATGTGAAACGCCGCCATAGAAAGCCTCTCTTTCTCTGAGTTCACAACCCCACGATGCTCTATACTTTTGTATGTGCCATTTGTTATCATCTACAATGATAAACCAATACCCTTAGAAACCATTCACATTGATATACCATTGGCTCGTCCATATGACTTACCTCTAACATGTCTCCAATATTGACAACGAAAGCATCTTGTAGAGGCTTGACTGAAACCCACTTGCCATTTTTCTTGATCTGGAGACCTTCCACTTCATTCACCTGCAAGAGGATGGTGAGTCCCGTAGCATCAGAGTGTGGAGTTAGACCAATAACCTGGTCCGGCTCAGGACAAGGAGGGTAGTAATTCATCCTCAGCTTCTGTCCTAGTTCGTCACTAAACAAGTACTCCATTTCCTCAGGTTTGATCTCCAGGGCTCTTGCCATTTTCGCTAGTAAGATCTTAGTTATGCTTTTCACTTCAGCTGAATACTTATCTAGTGTATCTCTGTTAAAAACATAAACCAATTTTAAAACAGAGAAGACTTATGGAGTTGGTAAAAAACTTCATTGAAGCAAAACCTGAAGAGAGGAGGTAACTTGGGGTACAAGTGAGGCTTGCGTAAATGAACAGGTTGCATTGTGATGAAGAACATGTCTCCCCAGTCGAGTTTCTGCTCCTCTGAAACCACAAAAGCTTGTCCAAACCCTTCGATCTCACTTGGTCGTTGCCAGAGGTTCTTCTTCTCTTTCATGGGAAGTTTGAAGAAATCTTGAATCTCCGACTTAATCTTGTCCAAGAAACTTGAGTCTATTCCATGGTTTATAAGCTAGAGATATAATCATAAAGACAAGTCAACAATGATGTAAGTTTTTGAAGTAGTGAAGTTTGAGTTTTGAGACTTGCCTGAAAAAATCCCCACTCTTTGCATGCAGAGTCGAGCTTGTCAATCTCTGAGTCCATGGAGGTGGAAGAACACAAAAGGTTCATGTCGATGACTGGGATCTCGGTTGTTAAATCACTGTCGATCTCAGCTTTGTCTAGATCAGACCGTACATACCTCGGAGGAACCGTGGTGATCAGGTTCTCCTCCACCATCTCTTGAACAGAAGGAACTATGATGGAGCTCCACTGGATACCTCCCTTGGCTTCCATAGCGCTTGTTCTTGAATGATAAAAAAATATTGTAGCTAATGTCAAATATAGTGAGTGATATATTTTGGTAACTGTCAAATTACAACACTTTTATTGAATTGTTTTTGACATTTTTGTTACAAGTGTGAAAGCACTAACCAAAAAGAAAAGTGATTTTTGTCCAAATTTCTGCATCATTATTCGACCGTTTCTTTTTGACTTTTTGTGAACGAGTATCAAGCTAAACAAAATTTGAATTAACGTGACGACCATGACAATGACATGAAGAATGACTATAGAGATATGAGAAAAATGTAAAAAAACAGTAGAATTCTGTAATCATTGACAAAAAGTACACACTTACGAGTGTGTTTACGTAAGAAAACGATGTACATCTAGAAGTTTATATGATGTCACCAAAGAATATGTCTTGGGTTGTACTGTAGAATGTAGACCAAGAAGATCTGGCTACTTCTCCACGTTTTAAACCATTTAGTCTAACTTGATAGATGTTGAAAAGTCTTAGGAAAATGTCTCTGGAGTCTGGACTGAGCACTTGGGCATATATTTGCTTATGTATCCATCTTCAGGAAGATGTTTACAAGGCTTTGGCAACCCTTAGTTACTGGTATATAATAAAGTATTATAGCCCAATTTGAAACTTTCGTTTATTTGGAAGCACGTGCTGTTTGGGAAGGCAAAAAAACGACACAGCGTTCCCCTTTTAGAAAAATGGAAAACTGCACGTAAAGCTTTAACTTGCGTGCCATGTTCAGTGTTTGACCTATTCCTATTTTCCCCTTTTAAAAATTTTCGCAGGTCGCTTAGAATCTGAAACACAAAACAAAACGGTGTCGCGGGAACATTGAATAATTATTTATTTTTTGGACGCAGTGCTGCTCTTCATTATTGTATTCTCCTTCGATCCGTTTTCTCGACGATATTAATTCTTGACATCGATAATCCAAAAATCGAAATCGCAGACACCTGAAGGAAGAAGAAGACGACGAAGATGTGGAGACGCGTGGCATCACTTTCTCGGACGATTTCTTCGTCATCATCTCGATCCCTTTCGCGTAACCAGGTGCGACGTTTTCCGCTTCGATTCTCAATCCTCTAATCGCTGGAATCTTTGATTTTTTTTTTTTTTGTGGAATCTTAGCACAGTTCATTACGTATTTCCAGGCAGCTTTTGGGCTCAGCATTCGAGAATCATATGCAACGGAGATTAGTAAACCGGTATATATATACATATATATTGGGTGAAATATATGCTCGTTGATTGTGAGTTTCGTTGTACATGAACTTGTATATGTCACAGGAAGAAGGTGTTTTACCGCCGAAAGAGAAAGCTCCCTTCATCACATTTGTACTTGGTGAGTTTTCTCGATTCCGATGTTTAATGATGTGTTCGGATCTATTCAGAGTTTCAATGTGCAAATTTGATGATGGATAAGCTCTCAATATGACCGCTCGGACAAAAATAATATTAAAATGTTGTGGTTTTGGATCCGAGGGAAGTGAATCAAGGGCACACTATCTCTTGATCCATTCTTGTGAAGTGAATCTAAATGTTGGATTGAATTTAGTATGATGGATTGTATATATAATATCCTCAGGAGGACCTGGAAGTGGGAAAGGTACGCAATGTGAAAAGATTGTTGAGACCTTTGGATTGACACATCTCAGTGCTGGAGATTTGCTCAGGCGTGAAATCGCTATGCACACTAAAAACGGGTAGGATTGTTAGAAATTTTTTTATTCTATGTGTATTACTAAGAAGAAAGCCTTGAAAGTTTGTTGGTTGTATCTCATTATGAGGAGGAGATCTCAATTTGCAGGGCTATGATTCTGAACTTGATTAAAGATGGGAAAATTGTTCCCTCTGAAGTTACAGTCAAACTATTACAGAAGGAGCTGGAGTCGAGTAACAGTTCCAAGTTTCTCATTGATGGGTTTCCACGAACTGAGGAGAATCGTGTTGCTTTTGAGCGCATTGTGAGTTGTCTAGTTATCATCTCCCTCTCTTCTTCCCTTTACTTAGAAATGATCTCGATACAAAAGCTACTTGAAACTCCTTTGCAGGTAGGAGCGGACCCGGATGTAGTTCTGTTCTTCGATTGCCCCGAAGAAGAGATGGTGAAACGAGTCTTGAATCGTAACCAGGTGCTTATTCTAAAAGTATTTACATTGTCAAAGTTTTCATTTAATAATAGAGCCATGAAAACCGAAAACTTGATGATGTTGCAGGGCCGTGTTGATGATAATATAACTACAATGAAGAAGCGTCTGAAAATCTTTGAGGCCTTAAATCGTCCTGTTATTGACTACTACAAAAACAAAGGAAAACTCTACACAGTGAGTTCATTGCAAAGAAAAAAAAACATTAATGATTTCAGAAGCTGTTAGTAGTGTTTGATTCAACTGCTTCGTAGCTGATATACTATTTCATCTTTTGTGCAGATTAATGCAATAGGAACAGTAGATGACATATTCAAACAAGTTCTCCCTATTTTCACTCCATTTCAAGAGGTATCTGTCTGTATTTCAAATTCAAAATGTCTTTCTTGTTTGCATTATTCATACATGTGTGTATAACTGAAACTGTAATTTGTGTGTGCAGCAATTGAAGCAGAGTCGCCATGCCATGTAAATCCAAAGTCTCCTTTGGTAGAAAATTCTTCTTAACAAACGATAACCAGTCTGAAATTTATTCATTACTTTTGAATTACGCTTTGCATCGTTTTGTTTGTATTATCACAACTCATAAAAGGAAAAAAAAAATAACTTACAATATTAATTACTGATATTATCATATTAAGCTTTGCTTCCCTCCATTATCATATTGAGAACAGAGGAGATGGTGAGTATCTTATCCAAACCAAGCTTCTGTTATCCATCCATATCATCTTCATCGATGAAAAAGAAGCCCAGACATTACGAACAGCTGAAGCAAAGACAAAACCAAGACAACAATGGATTCACTTCCCTCTCTTTGTCCAAACCATCTCCCACTCCCATCTCGGTCGTTAAACACCCGATTCAACGGACCAAACTCGAAGCCTTAGACTCCGTCATCACAGAACTCGAAACCTCCGCTCGAAAAGGCATCACGATCACCGAACCAGAGATCTTCGCTTCTCTCCTCGAGACATGCTACACCTTGAGATCCATCCACCACGGCGTCAGAGTTCATCGCCTCATACCTGCGTACCTCTTACGCAATAACCTGGGCGTTTCATCGAAGCTCGTTAGATTGTACGCCTCTTGCGGCCACGCGGAAGTTGCGCACGAGGTGTTCGATCAAATGTCTAAGAGAAAGTCATCGGCTTTCGCTTGGAACTCTCTTATCTCAGGCTACGCGGAATCGAGTCAGTACGAAGACGCCATGGCTCTCTACTTCCAGATGGCTGAAGATGGCGTTAAACCAGACCGGTTTACTTTCCCACGAGTCTTGAAGGCTTGTGGAGGTATTGGTTCTATTCAGATCGGAGAAGCAATTCACCGTGATTTGGTTAAAGAAGGTTTTGGACACGATGTCTATGTTCTCAATGCTCTTGTTGATATGTATGCTAAATGCGGCGACATCGTTAAAGCAAGGAATGTTTTCGACATGATTCCTCACAGAGACTATGTTTCTTGGAACTCAATGTTGACTAGTTACCTTCACCATGGCTTGTTACACGAGGCTACACACATTTTTCGTTTGATGGTTCGAGATGGGGTTGAGCCTGATAAGGTTGCTATATCCAGTGTTCTAGCTCGTGTTTTGTCTTTGAAACATGGACGTCAGTTACATGGATGGGTGATTAGGCGAGGAATGGAGTGTGAGTTATCCGTTGCGAATGCGTTGATTGTTCTCTACTCCAAAACGGGACAACTCCGTCAAGCCTGCTACATATTCGATCAGATGCTCGAGAGAGATATCGTGTCTTGGAATGCTATTATCTCTGCTCACTCTAAAGAATCTAATGATTTGAAGTATTTTGAGGAGATGCAGCGTGCTAACGTTAGGCCTGATGTTATCACGTTTGTCTCGGTGCTATCTCTCTGTGCTAATGCAGGAATGGTGGAAGATGGAGAGAGACTATTCTCTTTGATGTCGAGAGAATACGGGATAAACCCGAGGATGGAACACTATGCTTGTATGGTGAATCTCTACGGAAGAGCAGGGATGTTGCAGGAGGCTTACTCAATGATTGTTCAAGAGATGGGGTTTGAGGCCGGTCCAACGGTTTGGGGAGCTTTGTTATACGCTTGTTACATCCATGGGAATGCAGATATGGGAGAGGTTGCTGCTCAACGTCTTTTCGAGTTAGAACCTGATAATGAACACAATTTCGAGCTGTTGATGAGACTTTATAGCAAGGAAAAGAGAATACAAGATGTTGAGAGAGTAAGGCAGATGATGGTAGATCGAGGATTGGAGACATAGGTCTACTCGAAGGTACATACGAGTTTATCTTTTACATACACAAGTGACTTGTTTGTTCATAGAGAAAAGAATCTCGTGACATGTGTGAATACGTCTGATTAGTTAGCTGTTGGAAGTGATTTTCTTATTATATCTATAGATTCTCGTGGGATGTCTTTTGCAAGATTTGACTTCAAAACTAGTTTCTTCACTATATTGTACTTTTTTCCACTGCAATATTCAATTGAAAAACCATATTTCTCGTGAACAGTGTTTTCATATGGGTTAGTAACATGGGTTAAGTCATTGGTCACGTGCACTATGACCTACCACTTGCATATTTGGAAAGCTAGGATCCAAAATATGCTGTCTAAAAATACCATATGATAATGTGAAGCAATAAAAACACTGTAGATGAAGACATACAGTTCCAGCTTATCTTACCTTCATTGCTTTGCATTTATTAACGTTTCAACTAACTCCAGTTTTTGCTCTTAAAAAACTAAATAGTGCTTTGTGTGTTAGGAGTAAAGGGTCTAAGTATCTGCTTTCACACATTCGTTAAGCCTCTATATAAATCCCTGAACCCTTTTGCTGCTATTCCCACTTTTAGTTGTTTTTATCAAATACCCATTTGTGTTTAAACCCCAAAATGAAGAAAAGTTTAGCTCTTTCTCTGATTCTCTTTGTTCTGTACGCGTCCACCGCAGGTATAGCCATGGCCAGAAACCTTGGAGAGGAATCTAGTGATGATACAGAGTTCGTTAAAGCCTCTTGTGAGACAACAACTTACCCGGAACTATGCTTTCAGTCTCTGTCTTCATATGCAAGCGAGATCAAGAAGCGGCCTCGTCAGCTCGCTGAGACAGCGCTTGCTGTTAGCTTGGCTCGAGCAAAGTCAGCCAAAACCTATGTCTCGGACATGACTGACTATAAAGGAATCACAGAGAGGCAGCATGAGGCTGTCTCGGACTGTATAGAAGAGATGGGAGATACTGTTGACAGGTTGAAAAATTCGTTGAAGGAACTGAAGCATTTGGAGGAAGGCGAAAGCGGGGAAGACTTCTGGTTGTGTCTGGGCGATGTCCGGACGTGGACAAGTGCGGCTCTGACAGATGAGTACACGTGTCTTGATGGGTTTGGAGGGAAAGCCATGGAAGGAGAGCTTAAAACCTTAATCAGAGAACACATTCTGCGTGTGGCGCAAGATACGAGCAATGCATTGGCTTTGATAAATGTCTTTGCTTCCAAGCATTGAAAATATTGCAAAGGTTTGGTCTTGGCTACTGAGTGTTATGCTCTTGGATTCGTCTTCTTTTGTGTGTTTTTTGGTTTGGTTCTAAGTCATCAGTTTTCGCTTACCACATTGTTATATGATATAGTTTGAAGCTTTTGATTTTATGTTGGTAAAATTATATAGATCTGTAAGCCATGTAGAGGATGTTGCAATCTTATCTTTTAGACCTTCATCAGGTCATTTTGATGGCGTTCATCTGACTGAGTTTGTGATAGAACTCATAGAAATAGAGCTGAATCTCCAATAGGCCTGAAAGACTTGGGTTTGGCCCAACAATATCCCCAACAATCCGTAACCAAACTCTTTTAACAATTATTGATTTTTGAAATATTTTTTAGTTCATTTATAGAAGTTTGTGGACAAAGATTTTTAAAAATGTTTTATGGGCATGTTTTTGTCGGGATTTTGAGACGTACAGCTCCAAGTTGATCAAAATGTCACAGTCTTCTAAGTTCTATCGAGTGATAACTTTTTTTCTACGATCTATTGACCTAGAGATGTCACATCGGATCGCCCGCGTCCAAATGGCCCGATCTGCAGCGGTTATCAACTTCATTTGGCCGTCGCGGGCTACAGACAAGAACTTATATCCAATCCCGCGCCCGTTTGTGTGTTTGCGGTTTTATGTTTCTTTAGTTTCTTTCAATTTAAATGTTAAGACAAACTTTTTGGCTCGTAAGACTATATTAATGTTCGTTGATATTAGGAAAATCTAACGAAATCCTCATAAAGAAAAAAATCCCTAAGGTCAACGGCAAATGGTACCACTGGAAGTCTGGAACCAGGGGCGGACGTATGTATACTGGTACTGGATCACGTGCTTCCTACTGTTCTTTACTTTTCTTGAATGGCCTAGATAAATTTAATTAAATTGCTTATAGTTTAGTGAACAAACATAAAAATACCTCCGATTCAAGATTGTTTTTGTAATTTTAAGCAATGTGCCCCAAACTAAAAACGTTTCTGGATCCGCCATTGACTGGAACCGTTCATCATGTTGATCCATATGTACTCAAGCCTCGCGCGCGGTACAATATTATTTGGAAAAAATATGCCTCTTTCTCGTTTCTTCTTCAGAAGGCATTGTCCAAAGTCGATCATTTATCGTTCTGTTACCTTTAGTATTAATGATTTCCGCAACGATATCTACGGTTTGAGAGTTGAGACTACCATGTGATGAACCACATGAATGAAGTATGAAAAGTCCAAAACATATATAGAACTTATTAATATTCTTGGAAAGTATATATTGGTACTTCAACTTCAAATGCACATTGTGGTTGTCAAGTAATTCTAAAACGTTGCACACTTGTGGAAACTTGGAATTTATATAATTTATTAATTATGACATAAAGAAAAGAAAACGTACAATTTTAACAAACAAACAAATAAACAGAAAACATACACATGCACATGCAAAGAAATAAGGTGAATATATAATGGTTAATTCAGAAACGTAGGTACCTGGTTATTAGGGCCAGAGTATTGCTTGTAGTCATTGAAAGCTCAGATACAGCCTTCTTCACCTTCTTTGTCTCTGTATTCACTTTCACTTTCACTTTCACTTTATTGAACTTGTCCATACACGTGGTCATCTCTGTCAACGACGAGTTCGCCCACGTTTCCAACTTCCTTTTGATCTCCCCCTTTGAGATTCTTGCGTTGTTCATGATCTCGGCGATCACTTGCTTGAGCTCGTCGGCTGTATCCTTCGTCTCATTCAGGCAGTCCTTGAGGATATTCGGAACCTCAGGGCTGGAGGCGACCTTTTTGAGAAGGCTGGAGACGATGGACGAGGCTCTTTTAGCGGATTCGAAGTTGACGCTGAGCGATGTTAAGCAGAGTCTGATGGGGTCAGATTTGATGATTGAAGAGTAGGAGGACAATGCGCTGTAGCACATTGTAGGGTATTTTGTTGAGTTGCATGCGGTTTGAACGAACGTTTTGTCGTTTTGGTTTATGCCTGGTGGAGTTGCTGTTGTTCTCGGGATGTTTGATGAGTTGATGAGAGCAATGAGAGCTAGAGAGAGTATCACGAAACGCGACATGTTTATTAATTAGGGATTTTTTTTTTCTTAACCTGGGGTTTGAGAGAGAATAGAGAAGTATCACGAAACGCAACATGTTTATATATGCAAACTATTTGGCCAATTGTGAAATTTTGGAGTATGTGTAAGATGATTAATCTAATACACAACACATGATGGATGATTAGTTGTATCTCAATTATTAAGGGAATGATTAGATCTAGACTTATATTCTAAAGATAAAAACTTAATTTAACCAATCATATTATTCTCGTTTGGAATTCCAGATCACTTTAAATCTGAATTTGTGTAACCAAAAAAAAACCATACAATAGCAAGTATAAACATTTTCATTTTTGAAATAAGGGTAGCGCTGTTAGAGAAAAAATATCATTAGAAACTTTCTCAAATTAAATTTTTTAAATGATTATATTAATATTTAAATTATTTATTAATTACTTAAATTTAAATCTATGAAAAAAGTAAACCATTCAGAAGAAGATAGTACATGTTTGTCTCTCTAATCTTGTGAAAATTTCTAGAGAAATTAATTAATTTATTTTTCTTATATTTTCCTTTACGCTTTATTAAAGTGCTTTTATAGAAACCATTAATTATGGTATTCTTGATTTTGGTTTTAATAGGTTTCATGTACCTTCTAGGAAGGACCAGATCTGAAATTTTAAGGGTTTAAAATATTTTTGAATATATTAGTTAAAAAAATTGTATAACATGTGTTTATATCTGTATAAAACACCTTCAAACAACAGACACATAAATACAAATACAACCAATACACACACACAAGAATACAAAACTACAATTCATTGTCTCCTCCTGACTCTCTCAATTGCATAGCAAGAGCAACATAAAATATAAAAGATCATTTAAGCATTACAAGTTTTTACCATAACCGAGAACAAGATCAACAACTTACCTATCAAGTGATGAAGAAACAAACCAGCTGCAACATCACGTTCAAGCTCTCCACTCCCATCTTCTGTAGCAGCTGCAACTTCAAACCTGTATATGATAGACAGTTGAATTTGAAATCAAACACGATAGACACAAAGTTGAACTTGAAATCAAACACGATAGACACAAACATGAATTTTAATCCATTACAACAAACACATACTTCTGAAAGACGAAATGAGTTTAATAGAAGGAAGAGGAGTTGACATATACCTAAACACATTCATCACAAGACTTGACATCTAGCTAACACATTTATCACATAAACCATCTATTTATTACACAACTGTAATCTAGTTATCTACCCTAAACATTTATTACACACGCTTAAGATGACATTTAAACCGAAAGAGAAGAGAGGGGAGAGGTTTACATACCATCTCGCAAACGAAGCTTGAGCTCTGTGTTCTCAGATGACATCGCTAGCTTCCTCTCTGATAAAGAAAAAAAAAAACAAGAGTTACAGATCATAAGGCAACACACACAGTGTTGTAGTAACTTCACATCACATCAAACTTCTAATAAGCACAACAGAACACTCCAGAAGAAGAAGATCAAACTTAACAGTAACAGTCCGTATATAAACATTCATATTGAATAAAAACTATGAAAGTATCCCAGAGTGAAGATGCTGGGACTAACCTGTCTTCTGCAAAGTACACATGTCTACGGCTTGGCTGCTCAGTACATTGCAGTGACGTTATCATGAGCTCTTCTGCATTGTACTTATTTATCCCTTCCCTGAAACAAAAACAAAGAGTAGGAGAATCTGTTATCTGCTAGTCAAGCTGGTTTTAATGCCACAGCCCTTAAACCAACAAATGTCTAAGAGGAAGCAATGCCTCGAACACTATCTACTTGAAATCATATACTGTTAAAACAGGCCTGAGGATGTCAACGAACGTATCTAATCTATCAGAAGCAGGGATGCAATTATGAAAACAAAGAAAAAAAAAGATTAAACCTTCTTGAGGAGTCCAAACTTCTTCCTCGCTTGCCTGATACGTTAATAAAAATCCAAACTTTAAGAACCTAATTTGATAAAGTCCGAACCTTTGATTTAACATTGAAGCTCCTCCTTGTGAAGAAAGAAAAAATCTCTCCATGAACTTGCTTCGGTTCCTTCTTGATCCCTTCGCTAACAGAGAGATCGGAGAATTTGGCGGATGTATTTGCTTTTTTTGAGAGAAGAAATCAAATCGACGAGGAGAGCCACTGATTTCGTTGACAAGAGTAACCCAGATTCTTCCTCGACGAGAGCAACCGACGATCAGACATCAACCAGAACCACCGATGAGATTCATCCTCCATACAAAGACACAAACGGTTCAGACTTTTTTTTTATTTTTAAAAACACCAACCCTTTCCCCTTTCGACACGCGTCCCACAAGAGTCGGTGCTTCCAGCGCTTAATTAAGACACAGATCTTAAGTAAATCCCTCTTTTTCATTTAATTAAATTGCTTATAGTTTAGTGAACAAACATAAAAATACCTCCGATTCAAGATTGTTTTGTAATTTTAAGCAATGTGCCCCAAACTAAAACGTTTCTGGATCCGCCATTGACTGGAACCGTTCATCATGTTGATCCATATGTACTCAAGCCTCGCGCGCGGTACAATATTATTTGGAAAAATATGCCTCTTTCTCGTTTCTTCTTCAGAAGGCATTGTCCAAAGTCGATCATTTATCGTTCTGTTACCTTTAGTATTAATGATTTCCGCAACGATATCTACGGTTTGAGAGTTGAGACTACCATGTGAACACGTCAAGTCGTCGATGAAGTACGAAAAGTCCTAAACATATTATAGAATTTATTAATATTCTGCGGAAAGTATAGAATGGTACTTCAACTTCGGATGCACATTGTGGTTGTCAAGTAATTCTAAAACGTTGCACACTTGTGGAAACTTGGAATTCATATGACTTATTAATTATGACATAAAGAAAAGAAAACGTAACAATTTAACAAGCTTACAAAAAGAAAAAAAAGAAAAGAAAAGAAAACGTACAATTTTAACAAACAAACAAATAAACAGAAAACATACACATGCACATGCAAAGAAATAAGGTGAATATATAATGGTTAATTCAGAAACGCAGGTATCTGGTCATAAGGGCCAAAGTATTGCTTGTAGTCATTGAAAGCTCAGATACAGCTTTCTCCACCATCTTTATCTCCACATTCTCTCTTGCTTCCTCGAACTTTTAATACACGGGATCAAGTCTGTCGCCGCCGAGCTCTCCCACGTTTCCAACTTCCTTTCGATCTCCCCTTTGAGATTCTTCCGGCGTTGATGATCTCGGCGAACACTTGCTTGAGCTCGTCGGCGGTATCCTTCATCTCCTTCAGGCAGTCCTTGAGGATAGTCGGAACCTCAGGGCTGGAGGCGACCTTTTGAGAAGGCTGGAGACGATGGACGAGGCTCTTTAGCGGATTCGAAGTTGACGCTGAGCGCTGTTAAGCAAAGTTTGATGGGGTCGGATTTGATGGTTGAAGAGTAGGAGGACAATGAGCTGTAGCACATTGTAGGGTATTTTGTTGAGTTGCATGCGGTTTGAACGAACGTTTTGTCGTTTTGGTTTATGCCTGGTGGAGTTGCTGTTGTTCTCGGGATGTTTGATGAGTTGATGAGAGCAATGAGAGCTAGAGAGTATCACGAAACGCGACATGTTTATTAATTAGGGATTTTTTTTCTTAACCTGGGGTTTGAGAGAGAATAGAGAAGTATCACGAAACGCAACATGTTTATATATGCAAACTATTTGGCCAATTGTGAAATTTTGGAGTATGTGTAAGATGATTAATCTAATACACAACACATGATGGATGATTAGTTGTATCTCAATTATTAAGGGAATGATTAGATCTAGACTTATATTCTAAAGATAAAAACTTAATTTAACCAATCATATTATTCTCGTTTGGAATTCCAGATCACTTTAAATCTGAATTTGTGTAACCAAAAAACCATACAATAGCAAGTATAAACATTTTCATTTTTGAAATAAGGGTAGCGCTGTTAGAGAAAAAATATCATTAGAAACTTTCTCAAATTAAATTTTTTAAATGATTATATTAATATTTAAATTATTTATTAATTACTTAAATTTAAATCTATGAAAAAGTAAACCATTCAGAAGAAGATAGTACATGTTTGTCTCTCTAATCTTGTGAAAATTTCTAGAGAATTAATTAATTTATTTTTCTTATATTTTCCTTTACGCTTTATTAAAGTGCTTTTATAGAAACCATTAATTATGGTATTCTTGATTTTGGTTTTAATAGGTTTCATGTACCTTCTAGGAAGGACCAGATCTGAAATTTTAAGGGTTTAAAATATTTTTGAATATATTAGTTAAAAAAAAATTGTATAACATGTGTTTATATCTGTATAAAACACCTTCAAACATTTTGGGGATCAAAGCCAACATATTTTATTTGACTATTTTATTGGGTTGTACCTAAATCCTGACTCTGTTTCTACATCGCTCTATAAAAACCCCATAAACTTTATAATATGAGATATCCAAAATACATTTAAACCATGCGACATCTCACTCTGCAATTGTTGCATTTCTTCCGGATTAGTAACCACTTATGTATGTTAGTATCGCCTCCAATCAAACATTATGCTCTAAAGTGTAAACAATCATTAGAAACTGTCATAACTTGCAAAACATATGTCATATATATATGGCTGTCAGGCTGTGTAAAGTTAACTGTGATCATAAACCTTGGCGTCTCAAATTATACAAAAAATCAAGAAGCTTTTTTCTTGGTGTCACTGTCAATATAAAAGGACTTAGAGCATGCGCAACAGTGATTTTCACCGAATCCTTAGCGCTTAAACATATGCTAGTTAGAATATAATAATAATATCAAGCCCAATAAACATAAGGATTGATCCGTCGTTAAGATGTTTAAGGACTTGGTCCTTGTGATACGTGGCCGAAACTGAGTGGGTGATAAGGTTTTTGTGTTTTGTGTGGAAAAAAAAATGGGAGGCCGAAACAGAAAAAGCTTGAGGAGTTTCGTCTCCAGCTCGTCCAGAGCTGTCCAGGAGAGAGAGCGTTCCGAGTTTCGCGTTCTTCAGGCACAAGTTGGTCTCGTCCCGTAAGTCTCTTTCTCGATCCCAATCGATTTGGGTTGGATCTAACTTCGAAATTAGGGATTAGAGATTGTATCTTATGATTTTTTGTTGATTCGTTTAGTAATTGTGATTGAATCGGTGATCCAAATCGATTTGGGCTGGATCTAATTTCGGAATTTCTTTGGGACAGTTTGGAGTGACAGAAGAAGAAGCTATATGTTTTTTATTTGTCATTATCGGTGGCTCCTTTTGTCCAATGCCATTAAACAACAAATTAAGATGATTAGGTAAAAACAAGAGGAAGAGTTAAACTAAAAGGACATGACTTTCTTCTTCTTCATTTTGTTTTTAAAAAGTCCTTTTTTTGCAATTAGATTTACTCTGTTTCTGGTGGATATACAAGTTTCTAGTTGAAGCTCAAGACCAGTCTTAAGAGCCTATTTCCTCTTTCCCATCTCGTAAGAGGCTTGTTAAGGACTTCAACGTCGAGATTGCTCTATTTAAGTATAAGAAAGAGGGGTAGTTTG
>JAAMPC010000569.1:0-22398 GCA_016771965.1 Brassica carinata
AACACTAGGTAACACTCGTATAAAATGAGCAAGTCTACTTGATAACGTGAAACTTGATAGTGTGAACCACGTTGTTGTTACCCGCCTTCTTCAACTCGCATATCATTTTGTCCGTCGACCTCACACCATTCCTCCTGTAAACAGCTCCATACCCTTTGATAAACACACTGCCGTTCGTCTGAACCTTGATTTTCTTCGTCAGCTTCCCGAACTTCTTCACGAGTGGATCGATGATAGCTATACTCTCGGTCTCGGAGAAGGATAAGCCGTAGTCATTTATAACCTTAGATGGTATGCGCTGCAAATCATGAAAGAAACATCACAATAAAAACACATAAACTCAAAGATTGTAACAATTCATATTTTGTTTCTTACCAATTGGCTTATCTTCTTCGGATTGATCTTCACTCGAAAAAACGCGTTGCTGCGATCATCTAGATATCGTCTGTCATCATCATGGTTTGCCTCAGCATCATCATCAGAACCATCAAGCGCTACATCTTCATCACCAGCCGCAACACCATGATCATCATCTTCAGCACTAGCATCAGTATCGTCAGCACAACTGTAATCAGAATCCTTAAAATCATCATCATCATCACTAAGAACCAAAACGTCATCAGCATTTTCGGTTTCTTGCACTGAAGTTGTTGTTCCGAGTCTTTTACACATGGTGAGAGGCTCGTAGATAGAAGTTGAAACACAGCGAGCCATCATCATCCAATTGAAACTCCAGTACGTTTCCAGTGGTCAGAGACTCGTCCTTCGCGATCCTCTTCCACCCGTTAAGCAGCATGTATCTCTCAGGGTCGCCACCACATCTCCTCAACGTCATTTTCCAAATCTTCCCGTAAATACTTTTAAGCGTTACGTGTTTAGGCAGAGGCTTTGGTAAGAAGCTGTTGAAACAAACAGGCAACTCCTGCAAAATGCAATTACATGTCTCAACCAAACTAGAGATCTACAGTCAAACTTGTAAGAGAGAAAAAAAACAGAAACAGAGCGAAGAGAGAAGTCTTGTTTTACCAAATCATCTCCTGATATACCAGGCATGTACACTCTGAAGAACTTTGGAACACAATCATTCTCAGGAGTAACTGTTACAAAGAACGAAAACCATAATACATCAATTTCTTGAAGAAGAAGAATCAGGAACAGAGGAAGGAGGAGAAAGGAGAAACCTAGCTTCATAGTTGTCACCGTCTTGTTGATTGTAGCCGCAACCTGAAAACCCTAGTCCTGAGAGATAAAGTGAAACTAGTCTTGGAACACTTATGACCCTATCTCATTGTTTTGGTGAGAGGTTTTAGTCTTTTTGTGGCAAATTTTTTCAAAAACAGAGTATGTCTCTGTTTCTGTGCTTATTGCTTTAAACGGAATCACAGAGCATTAGTAGTAAGGAGACTCGTTATAGAGCCGAAGAATCGCTAAGGCCCACCAAAAACGATAAATGGGCCTGAATGTGTGGAAAGGAAAATGGCTGGTTCTAAAAGAAGCTAAGATACAGCATTGTTCAAAGAAGAAGAGTTGCTGCAGCTACAATGGCTCTACATAATTTTATCAGGCTATCAAATTTAGGAGATTGATTTTGATTCGGACTATTCAACTGGTGATGTACTAACTGAAGACTCTGATTTAAATGAAGACGAAGAACATAATAACACTCATGTGCACCTATATGAAAGGCATTTGTTAAGTGTGACATACAACAATTGGTTCATTAAGCTTAACCAGTGATTGGGTTAAGTGAAATGTTGGTACGAGAAGGAAGGAGGAGATAACCGGTTGGTTATTGGATCTAACTGATTCAGCGTGTACCGGTTTAGTCTACTTAAGTGACTGAAGAAGCGCAGCTCATCATCATCGAAAGAAGAAAAAACACTTTCGAGATTCAGAGAGGGAAGAAGAAGATAGGATCTTCGAGATTAGGATTGGCTTGATTCTAAGTCTCGTGTACTGATCCTTGTACATTCTCTATTGGAGGTTATAGTGGAGTGTTTGCTTGTGCCGTCAAGCACCCAGACGTAGAGATCTCACATCGAGACTCGAACTGGGGAAAAAAGGCTTGTGTGTTCTTTACTTTCTTCGTTATTCATTCTTGTTTGCGAGAGAGTGAAATCGAGTGAGTTGAGAGAAACAAACGAGTGCGAGCGAGAGTTCGAGCGATACGAAAAGATCGAGATCGATTGAGTAACAACAAAGTGGTATCAGGCGTGTTATTGGGGAATGATGAAGGAATCGATGGCGAAGGTCAAGATCGCATGTTTCGACGGTCAAAGAGATTTCGATGTGGAAAGCGGATGATGGCTCATCTCTCCATTCTTGGCCTCAAGGATGCGATTGAAGTTCGGCGACATCGGATCAAAATGAGATGAAGAAAGGCGGAGGAAGACTTCAAGGCGGATGAAGAAGCTCGAGCTAGAAAGTCGGGCGGAGAAGCGATGAACATGATCATCCTGAATCTTGAGATCATGTCTGAGAAGCGAGAAAAAGAATATACAACGGCGGCGATTTGAGTGCACTTTCGAAAGGTTGTATAATTCCAAAACTCTGTCAAATAAATTCATCTTCAACACAAGTTCTATACATTCAAGATGCAAGAGTGTAAGTCAATAGATGAGAATATAGGCGATTTCTTGAAACTTGTTTCGGATTAAGCAGTGTGAATGTTTCGTTTGGAGGAAGTGCAAGCCATACTGTTGCTGAGCTCACTCCGTCACAGTACAACCAGCTTAAGGAGACACTAAAGTATGGAAGGGATACACGACGATTGAAGATGTTACCAACGCTGCAAAGTCTAAGGAGATTGAACTTAAGGAAGTAAAGGAGTCAAGTACATCTCAAAGACCGGTGATGCCTACATTGCTCGTGGTAGACCGGACAAAGGGGAGACCTACAGAGGAAGAAGCTCAACAACAAGTCAAGATCGAGATCCAGATCAAAGGTGACTTGCTGGTACTGCGCAAAAGGAAGGTCATATGAAGAAAGACGCTTCTCGAGGAAGAAAAATTGAGGCGAGGGAGGCGGTGAGGCAACAATGATGGTAGACAAAATGCTTGAAGTTGATGCGTTGTCTATCTTGGATCAACACCCTAGGGACAGATGGATAATAGACTCGGATGTTCATATCATATGGCGTCCGGAGAGAATGGTTGAAGACTTTTCGAGTTCACGGGAGGGCAAGTATTACTGGCGGATGATAGAGCCGTATCTGTTCAAGGAATAGGCACTATCATGATCAACACCAATGGAGGAACAGTCAACAAGCTTGCTAATGTCAGGTATGTCCCTAATCTCAAGAGAAACTTGATTTCTGTTAGCTCTCTTGATATCGGGGATTGAGACAAGAGGGTGGAGAAGGAAAGAAGAGTTTCTTCAAGAAGGGCAAGTTGGCTCTTCGAGGACTACTGTGTGGAAGCTTGTACTTGCTGGATGGAGAGACCATCACACCGCCTGCATATGTAGCTGCAAATAAAGACGATACTGCGCTATGGCATTTCAGACTAGCTCATATGAGTGTGAAGAACCTCAAGATACTTGCTGAAAAAGGGATTCTAGACAAGAAGAAAATTTCAGAGATGAACTTCTGTGAAAGCTGTATCATGGGAAAGAACAAGCGTCGAGTTTCAGCGTGGGTAAGCACAACAGTGAGGATGTCCTCAGATGCGTGCTGCGCTGATCTCGGGGCTCTTCCCATGTTCAGTTCTCCATCTCTAAGAAGCAGTATTTTCTATCGATTATAGATGATCATACTAGGAAGGTTTGGATTTATTTCCTAGCAACTAAGGATGAAGCTTTTAGCAAGTTTTGTGAGTGGAAGAACTTAGTTGAGAATCAGGTAGATAGGAAAGTAAAATGTCTTAGAACTGATAATGGCTTAGAATTTTGTAACTCTGCATTTGATGGTTTTTGTAAGAAATTTGGTGTAGAGACACATGACTTGTTCATACACCTTGTGAACAGAGTTGTAGGCGTATGAACGAGCGATAATGGAAAAGGTGAGGTGTCTACTGAGTGAATCAGGTCTTGAGGAGGATTACGGGTAGAGGCTGCAGCAACTTCGGTTTACCTCATAAGCGGGACACGTCATCTGCGAACAACTTCAACATACCTGAAGAATTGTGGCTCGGTAAAACACGGGTATGGTCATCACGGAGGTTCAGTTCAATTGTCTACATACACGCTGATCGGGAAAGCTGAAGCCGGCGTTAAAGGGAGTTTTCATCGGGTATCAACGAAGTCAAGGGATATAAGGTCGGCTGCTTGAGGAGAAAAAGTGTGTGATCAGTAGGAACGTTGTATTCGAGAGGAACAACTCTACAAGGATCTAGATCAAGGAAAAGGAAAAGAGATTGCAGTGGATCAAGAGAAGCGGGAGAAGCGTCAAAGCTCAACGAGGTTGGAGAAACATCGAAGACAGTCTCGAGGATCGGAAGAAGGTGGAGCTGCACAAACGAGTTAAAGCTGAAGGAGAGACAATAGTGGAGTCGAGGATATGAGTAACTACCAGTTGGCAAGAGACATAACTTCGAAGGAAATTGTGAAGCCAAACGATACACGAAGATTCAGTTGTTGCTTCGGCGTTGTCGATGGCGAGAAGAGATTGATTGCGAAGAACCTGCGAACTACTGAGGAAGCGTTGAGTAGTCAAGAATGGGAAAAATGGGATGCAGCAATGGATGATGATGCGGCTCACTTGAAAGAACAAAATGTGGAATTTGGTTGATTTAACAAAGGATAAGATAGCGATAGGGTGTAAATGGTTATATAAGAAGAAACGGAAACCCGGTGGAGCCACCAAAACACAAGGCAATGCTTGTAGCTAAGGGTCATTCCCAAAGGAGGGAGTAGACTATCAAGTGATATTTGCTCTGTGGTGAAGCACGTTTCCATTAGACTCATGCTCTCAATGGTTGTTGATAAAGACCTAGAGTTGGAGCAGCTTGGCGTCAAGACTGCATTCTTACGGTGACATTGAATAAGAGATCTACATGGAACAGCCACAAGGATCTGAGGTTAAAGGAAAAGAAGGAAAGGTATGCAAACTGATCAAATCCTTATATGCGTTGAAGCAAGCCCATGACAATGAAATAAATGCTTTGACATTTGTATGATCAAGAATGGATTCACTAAGAGTGAGTTTGATCTGTCGTCTATTTCAAGAAGCTGAGAGATGACAACTACATATATCTACTTTTACATGTAGATGATATGTTGTTGGTCTCCAAGAACATGTTAGTTATTAAGCATGTGAAGGAGATGCTTGGAAGAATTTGACATGAAGGATTTGGGATCTCTTGAAGGATTCTAGGAATGGATATAGAGAGGGACAGAGCAGGTGGAGTTATGAAGTTGTCACAATCTAGATACATTAAGAAGGTTTACAAGTGTTTCGCATGGATCAGGCCGATGTGGTAGCAACTCCATTAGGAACACACTTCAAGTTAGTTGCAGTGAAGGAGGGAGATCTAAATGTTGGCATAGAAGAGGAATATCCGTATGCAAATGCTGTAGGGAGCATTATGTATGTAATGATTGGCACTAGGCCCGACTTGGCATTTGCTATTGGAGTGGTCAGTCGCTTCATGAGCAATCGAGACAAGACTCCGGGCGGCTGTTCGGTGGATTCTGCGTTATCCGGTGACGACTCAAGATGTGGGATTAGTGTTGAAGGCAAGAAAGTGAATTTAATGTTCCAGGCTACTCAGATTCAGACTTCGGAGGAGAACTTAACATGAGACGATCGACTACGGGTTATGTGTTTACTGTTGGGGGAAATACAGTTAGTTGGAAGTCAGGGCTGCAGCAGGTAGTAGCGTTACCAACTACAGAAGCGGAGTACATCGCATTGGTGGAAGCAACAAAAGAAGGACTGTGGCTGAGAGGACTGACTGAAAAACCGGGGTATGATCAGGCTGAAGTCATCATAGGGTGTGATTCTCAAAGCGCCAATATGTTTGGCCAAGAACAATGACTTTCATGACAGGGCCGAAGCATGTTGTGGTGTCAAAACATGTAGCACTGAAGATGAGTTTCGTCAGAGAGATGATAGAGACGGGAGAGGTAAAAGTTCAGAAGGTGCATACATCCAAGAACCCTGTAGATATGTTAAATAAGGTGATACCAGTTATGAAGTTCGATCAAGCTCACGAGCGAGCTTGGTGTAGCAGAATGCTAAGAGATTTGGCTATGCTTGGCGGCATAAGGGATGAGTGCAGATTGTTGATGTCAAGGTGGAGATTGTTAAGTGTGACATACAACAATTGGTTCATTAAGCAACCAGTGATTAGGTTAAGTGATATGTTGGTACGAGAAGGAAGGAGGAGATAACGGTTGGTTATTAGATCTAACGATTCAGCGTCTACTGTTTAGTCTACTTAAGTGAGGGAAGAGAAGAAAGAAACACTTTCGGAGATTCAGAGAGGGAAGAAGAAGATAGGATCTTGAGATTAGGATTGGCTTGATTCTAAGTCGTGTACTGATCCTTGTACATTTCTCTATTGGAGGTTATAGTGGAGTGTTTGCTTGTGCGTCAAGCACCCGGCGTAGAGATCTCACATCGATACTCGAACTGGGAAAAAAGGCTTGTGTGTTCTTTACTTTCTTCGTTATTCATTCTTGTTTTGCGAGAGTGAGATCGAGTGAACCTCAAGATACAAGCGAGTCGCGGCGAGAGTTCGGCGATCGAAAGATCGAGATCGATTGAATCACAACAAAGTGGTATCGAGCCCAGGTCATTGGGGAATGATGAAGGAATTGCTGGCGAAGGTCAAGATCGCATGTTTCAACGGTCGAGGAGATTTCGATGTGGAAGAAGCGGATGATGGCTCATCTCTCCATTCTTGGCCTCAAGGATGGACTGATTGAAGTTCCGCGACTTACGGATCAGAAATTGAGATGAAAAGCGAGGCAGAGGAAGACTTCAAGGAGCGGATGAAGAAGCTCGAGCTAGAGAAGTCGGAAAAAGCAGAGCGATGAACATGATCATCCTGAATCTTGGAGATCATGTGCTGAGAAGCTAGAAGAATATACAACGGCGGCGATTTGGTGCACTTTCGAAAGGTTGTATAATTCCAAAACTCTGTCAAATAGAATTCATCTTCAACACAAGTTCTATACATTCAAGATGCAAGAGTCTAAGTCAATAGATGAGAATATAGACGATTTCTTGAAACTTGTTTTCGGGTTAAGCAGTGTAAATGTTTCTGTTTCAGAGGAAGTTCAAGCCATACTGTTGCTGAGCTCACTCCCGTCACAGTACAACCAGCTTAAGGAGACACTAAAGTATGGAAGGGATACACTGACGATTGAAGATGTTACCAATGCTGCAAAGTCTAAGGAGATTGAACACAAGGAAGTAAAGGAGTCAAGTACATCTCAAAGACCGGTGATGCCTACATTGCTCGTGGTAGACCGGACAAAGGGAGACCTACAGAGGAAGAGGCTCCAACAACAAGTCAAGATCGAGATCCAGATCAAAGGTGACTTGCTGGTACTGCAAAAGGAAGGTCATATGAAGAAAGACTGCTTCTCGAAAGAAAGAATGGAGAGCGAGAGACGGTGAGGCAGCGGTGATGGTAGACAAAATGCTTGAAGTTGATCGTTGTCTATCTCGGATCAACACCCTAGGGACAGATGGGTAATAGACCCTGGATGTTCATATCATATGACGTCCAGGAGAGAATGGTTCAGTGACTTTCGAGAGTTCACGGGAGGGCAAGTATTACTGGCAGATGATAGAGCTGTATCTGTTCAAGGAATAGGCACTATCATGATCAACACCAATGGAGGAACAGTCAACAAGCTTGCTAATGTCAGGTATGTCCCTAATCTCAAGAGAAACTTGATTTCTGTAGCTCTCTTGATATGCGGGGATTCAGACAAGAGGGTGGAGAAGGAAAGCGAGTTTCTTCAAGAAGGGCAAGTTGGCTCTTGAAGACTACTGTGTGGAAGCTTGTACTTGCTGGATGGAGAGACCATCACACCGCCTGCATATGTAGCTGCAAGTAAAGGCGATCTTGTGCTATGGCATTTCAGACTAGCTCATACGAGTGTGAAGAACCTCAAGATACTTGCTGAAAAGGGATTCTAGACAAGAAGAAAATTTCAGAGATGGACTTACGTGAAAGCTGTATCATGGGAAAGAACGCCTGAGTTTCAAGCGTGGGTAAGCACAACAGTGAGGATGTCCTCAGTGCGTGCAGCTGATCTCTGGGGCTCTCCCCATGTTCAGTTCTCCATCTCTCTGAAGCAGTATTTTTTATCGATTTTAGATGATCATACTAGGAAGGTTTGGATTTATTTCCTAGCAACTAAGGATGAAGCTTTTAGCAAGTTTTGTGAGTGGAAGAACTTAGTTGAGAATCAGGTAGATAGGAAAGTAAAATGTCTTAGAACTGATAATGGCTTAGAATTTTCTAACTCGCATTTGATGGTTTTGTAAGAAATTTGGTGTAGAGACACAAGACTTGTTCATACACCCATGCAGAGCGGAGTTGCAGGCGTATGAACATAACGATAATGGAAAAGGTGAGGTGTCTACTGAGTGAATCAGGTCTTGAGGAGAAGTTAAGGCGAGAGGCTACGTAGCCGGTTTACCTCATAAGCGAGGACACCGTCATCTGCGAGCGACTTCAACATACCTGAAGAATTGTGGCTCGGTAAAACAGGGTATGGTCATCTGGAGGTTCGGTTTAATTTTCTACATAAACCTTGATCAGGAAAGCTGAAGCCCGCAGGCGTTAAAGGGAGTTTTCATGGGTATCAGCGAGTCGAGGGATGTAAGGTCTGGCTGCTTGAGGAGCAAAAGTGTGTGATCAGTAGGAGCGTTGTATTCAGAGAAACAACTCTTCAGGATCTAGATCAAGGAAAAGGAAAAAGTGCGTTGGATCAAAAGCCGGGAGAGACTGTCACTCAGCGGAGGTTGGAGCTCCGAAGAGCGATCTGATCGAGGAGAAGAAGGTGGAGCTGCACAAAGCGAGTTAGAAGTTAAAGGAGACAACGATTAGGTGATTTGAGTAACTACCATTTGGCAAGAGACAGAACTTCGAAGGAAATTGTGAAGCCAGCCACGATACGCGAAGATTCAATTGTTGCTTCAGCGTTGTCGATGGCGAAAGATTGGTGAAGAACACTGCAAACTACGAGGAAGCGTTGAGTAGTCAGAATGGGAAAAATGGGATGCAGCAATGGATGATGAGTACGGCTCACTTGAAAAGAACAAAATGTGGAATTTGGTTGACTTACAAAGGACAAAGCGATAGGGTGTAAATGGTTATATAAGAAGAAACCAGGAATACCGGTGGAGCCACCATGACACAAGGCAAGGCTTGTAGCTAAGGGTTATTCCCGGAAGGTGGGAGTAGACTAACAAGAGATATTTGCTCCAGTGGTGAAGCACGTTTCCATTATCCTTGGCTAGAGAGGCAGGAGTTGAGAAAGCAAAACACCACGTAAATGCCATCATAGATGATGATTTCTGGCAAGTGGTGAAGCATGAGAAGCTTGGAGAAGGAGACTTCGAAGTTGAAAGCTCCATGAGTCTCGGCGGATCACTTTGGTGTCGACCGATGTCAATGGATGCACATCGCTCGACAGACCATGACAAAGATCGATCAACGGATTACTCTAACCATCGATCGACGTCATCTGCTAAATCGACTGCGGAGTGTAACGTAGTTCGGATCATGACTCATGAGGAATTCGCAGAAAAACATCCTCACCCACCCTCCCCTTTCTACGTCAAAATCGATCGGCGGCATGAGCCAGTGCGACCGGCGAGAGAGACTGATATCGATCGACCTCCCTCACCTCCCATCGATCGACGAGCACCTCTCACCTACCGAGTGCGATTACCATCTATTGATAGTGACCGAATCAACGCACTCAGACCACCACCTAAACCTTTAGCAAACCAACCAGAACCTACAACCAACCTTTCATACACTACACCAGAGCCTACGAAAGTTGATGAGGCAACTGAAGGAAGAATGTTAAGGAAAAGAAAGGAGAATATTCCTAAGAACCTTAAGAGGGAAGCTAATGAGAAGGAGATGGATGGTTTCACTAAGAGAGTCCTCGAGAATCAGTGGAGAAACCTTTTGATGAAGTTTATTACACAAACCGGTTGTGGATATTCTTGAGAGACTAAGGAGGCTGAGGAGAACATTAGGAGAATGTTTCATCATGTCGGGGAAAGGATGAAACTAAGGATCAGATTGAAGAAGAAGAGTGATCACAGGGAAGTTCGCAATACCATGTGTGGTGAAGGGTATTGAATTTCCCCATGCACTTTGTGACACAGAGCATCGGTCGACATACTACCTAGGGTTATGGCAGACCAGGCTGGGTCTGAAAATAGAGCCTTCATCAGAATCTTTCACCTTCGTGGACATTTCGGAAAAAGCTCGGGGAGGCATCATAAGAGACCTTGAGGTACAGATTGGTAATGCTCTTGTCTAGTAGATTTTCATGTCCTGGACATCAAGCTTAGCGGAACTCTTCACTTACGCGGAAGAGCTTTCGGCTCTGATAGGAGTTGTATGTGACATGAACCAACAGATTGTGTGCGACAGCGATAAATCGGGCGTCCACTATGACCTAGTTGAATTGTGAGACAACAGGTCAACCTCGTGGAGCTTGGAAATGATCTTGGCTACATTGCAGCATGCCATTGTGGAGCGATGCGAGGCAGTACTCGAATCGTCGACACTCACACTGCGCCATCAATCGATTCCAATGACTCATCGGCGACCGATGAACACTATCCCACGTTGCTTTGGGGAAGCATCGGTAGACCACTTCACATTACCAGATCAGTTTTATCCAGACTTTGCCTTTCAACAACCCAATAAAAAGCGTGATGACTATTCCATGGCGGTTAGGCGACGATGGATTCCATGAAAGTTTTGCGGTAGGACTGTAATTCCTTCATCCAATGAGGATCCTACTGAGGAGTATGATGAGGATTACTGGAAAGAAAGAGCTATAGAGATTGCTATGCAGGATGAAAGATATTCAAGACATTCCTTCACAACATGCGTGAGACAAGGTTTCACTTCTTAGATTTAGGCTAGGTCAAGAGAGATGAATGAGAATCGTGGGCTGAATCCGTAAATAAACTTGAAGAATGAATATGATTTTATTGATGAGTTGAAAGATGATGAATACAAAGGAATGTATCTTGAGATGATTACTAAAGAATACGTAATGCTTTTAATCTAGTACAAAAGTTGATATATGGAAAAGAGATGGATCGTCTTTTATCTTCTCCGTCTTTATATAGTCTAGGTTTAGTTGGCAACCCTTCAACTGTTCTCGAGATATTGGCTTCAATTCTGAACTTCGCTTTAGGCTCCTCTTGACCGAGTCTCTTAAGGTGTTAGCTCACTTTCTGTCGTGACCTCTGCTATGATGTCTCCCAGGTCGGTCGTCATTTCGGCTTTCAGCTCCCTTTGTTATGATGGGCTTATCGCAACCCACATGCTAGCTCGCTTATCGGTACCTCACCGAGGGTCATATTCGGTCCAACAGTTGCCCCGGCTTCGAATAAAATCCTTTGTCTCGGAAGCTAGAATCTAGCTATCGATCTTATCTTTTCGTTAAGATAATGATTAGTTCTTATCCTATTTAGATTCAGCTTACTTCGATCTAACGGTCTTTATTACGTTTGGCGGAATCTACGGTTCGGATGGAGAGGGTTTGAAATGACTTTTCGAATCTCGAGGTGATGGGATATAAAGCGGTGAACATTAACTGCTAGCCTCCCACTTTCTCCGCCTCCGTTCGGTTTTCAAGGTAACTTCTCTCCTCTCTCTTTATTTTACTGCGATTTTTTATCTTCCTCGTTACTTTTCTCGCAAATTCTCTGCCAAACCTTGTCGATTTTCTCCTTAACCTTCCCATACTATGGATCATCGAAGAAGGTTCCGGGAATCGGGATGCCTCCCTCTGCTTCGGAGCTAAACTACTGAAAGTTAAGCAAGAAGTCGGAGCCAAGATGAGGAAGGGGAAAAGACAGCCGGGGAGGCAATCGCGACGAGTTTCGCGGAAGAAGAAAAGCGATTCTAGTGGGAGCAGTCCTCACTGCGCCGTTGCTGAAAAATCAAGGCGTGGTTAACCTCATGGTTCAAGCTCTCGGCCAAAGGAGCCTGGCGTGCCTGTAATTAAAGCCGAGAAGACGCTCCGGAGGTTGGTTGTTGCCATGAGAGTACATCTCCAAGTCTCACTTGAGATTTCCTCTTCGACCCTACTGCTTGATCTACTAGATCATTATCAGTTAGCCCTTTCCCAACTCTGTCCCTCGGTTATCCGGGTGATAAGCGGCTTTATCACTAGGTCCAAGAGGAGGGTTAGCGTCGGTCTTACCGAACTTATGAGCCTCTTTTCCACGAAGGAAAGCCTCTAAGGAGGGTGGTACGGGACCTACTACCTCCTAGTCGTCCAAATCATGTTATCTTCAGATTCTCTAGTAGTGATGATGACTGGAGGAAGAAGTATTTTACGTTAAAGTTGATCCCGGCGGTTCTGTGGGTGGAACCTTAGGGTCACTTGGACTAATCCATCGGTTAGGAATTCTAGGGATATGCTTTTTCCGTTTTATTCATTTATGGCCGAGTAACCTTTTGCTCGATTTACTTGCGAAATCGAAGATCCTCGAAGCTCTCTACCAAGCTCACGAGGCTCTATACCGCAAGTTCGTGAGAGTCCACATGCCTGGGTAGCCTACACCACTTCGAATAAGTGCAGCCAGATTCCCGGATACCTACAAGCCTCTTTCCAAGATCCCATTCTGAGAACCTTGAGTAAGTTCTTGTTGAACCTTTTTAATGATTTTATCGCTTTGAAGTTTTTAAACTTAAGGATTTCCATTGTTCGGTTTGTGACGATTCAGTTGTATCGATCTCAAGCTGGTGCTAGTGCTTCGAGAACTGAAATGTCTCAGCCAGGTGACATGACTCTGCGACCATCATTCCGTTCTAGGGGTAACCCCTCTAAAGCTGCGGTGCTTCTCGTGGAAGCGGCAGGAACCAAGGAGGATCGTTCCTTATCTCAATGAAGGAAGTTTTGGACAACGGAGGATCCAAACCTGTTGTCGAGACTACTCAGCGAGGTTGTAGCTCAGGATGCTGCTCCTCTCCGAGGTCAGTGCTGGGAGGCTGACTACCAGGCTCCGAAGGGTACCTCGAGTCGAGCCATCGAGACACAAGAGGCCAGGACCGATCAGGGCGGAGCTCCCACCCGTTCTTCTTCCTCGTCCTCTAGAGGAGGGACTGTTGGGTGGAGCTTTACCCATTCAGCCTGGAGTGCGATCTGGGCGACTCTTGGGGCCTAGCTGCGATAATGAGGCACACGAAGGCGTGGGATGTCCCCTTCCAGCTCAAGGACCTGACTAACCGAGATGAGTATCTCGATATTGCCTTGTATGGGTCAGTGCGTGATCTCTATCTGTTCTTTGTTTACATTCTTTGGAGCGATGATATATATTTTTTGGATTTATTGCGGTTGGCTGGGGCTGTTGCAGGGCCCAGCTCGGTTGAATGCTCGTGTGCTGCCCCAATGCTGGTGAACTTGCTGAGGTTACCGAGATGGTTAAGGCAGCCAAGCGATCTTGACCAAGCCGGGTTCAATTTCTGAACTTCGAAGCGAAGTGGCGAGCTAGGCTCGAAGGCGATGCTCAGCAAGGAGAATCGAGAGTCAGCTCGATATCCGGTGAAGAGCGGGAGGATCAATGATTTGGAGGCTGCTCGAAAGATAGCTGAGCATCAATCGCGTGAGCTCATTGCCTCATCGGGATAGCGAGAAGAACAAAGGAAGCTGAAGTCAAGCTGGCTGTCGGGGAAGGGAAAAGTCGCCGAAGCTTACGGCAAGATCCTGGTGCGTGTTAAGGAGAAGTTTGCTAGGAAGAAAGATGAGGTCAGCGCTTGGTGTATGCTTCGGGAGCTCAGCTAATGCCGACCTCTTGAAGGATATCTGAACAACAAGATCAAAGCGTTGAAGAGGAGTACAACCAATTGGTGGCCTTATTACCGAAGCGACAAGCGCATATGAGAAGGCTCAAGTCTCGACTTCTCGGTCAGCAAGCTTCCTCTTCCCGGATCTCGGAGAGTTCGGTACTTCGAGATTAACATGTTTAATCCATCCTTTTAAGGAGTATGGCTCTAATTTGGGTTTGATGGCTCGACTTAGCTCGGTCGAGGCAGCAAAAGGAGGTGATAGCAATGTGGTCAATGAGGGAGTTCACGCGGTCTTTGGTGATCGATTCAGGAAGAGAAGGAAGATTGAGAGCTACGGCTCTTTTGGCTTTATGTTTTGTGTTTTAAGACCGGTCAAAGGGCTTTGTTTAGTTATGCATTATGACTTAGTGCACGAGGAGGCCTTTAAACCTTAACACTTGCTGGATTTCAATAGCACGGGAGGCTTTTAAACCCTTTCTTATGTTTAAATCGTGGCTATTATTTCTGTTTTAAGTTTTTGAACTTAACCTCGTTTCATTTAATCATAGTGATTGCGAATCTCGGATGAGTTGTGTGTTGTCATCGTTGAGTGGGATTAGGACCTTTAGTCTTAATTTATGATAAGCATTTAGCTTAATGGATATTCGGTCGTGATAACCTTAAAGAAGTTCTTGATTTTAGCTTCGGGGACTGAGTCGATTCGAAGGTTACGGGACCTGGTTGTTCAGGTTAAGTAGGAACTGGATTTAGATTATAGGGACCTGAGTTAATTGAAGGACTTGAGGCCTTTGAAGTTTAACGGATGGAATTGAGGAATTTCGGGATTTTCTGATTCTTTAGGATTTTAAGACCTTTCGATTTTGATAAGGGTTTCAAGACCTTTTGGTTTTGATTAGGATTTTAGGACCTGGTTGATTGTTAAGGATTTTGCGGCCTTAGCGGTTGTCAAGGATTTTAGGACCTTGTTGATTGTTAAGGATTTTAAGACCTTGGTTTATGTTAAGGATTTTAAGACCTTTGGGTGTATTAAGGATTTTAAGACCTTTGGGTTCAGGTTTTAGGGACCTGAATGTATTGAATTGTTGAGCTTAGGTCGATTTAGGGAACCTAAATTTTCTTGGAGGGTTTAAGACCTTTGATGTTTATGGCTGAATCAATCGTTTTATTAATATCGGATATCGAGAATACATGATTGATTATTTACCATAACTATTTTTAGGCTAAGTGTTCTTGGTAACACCTGCCCTTTGGCTTAGGTGAGGAGGTTGGTGAGAAGAGGTTGGGGCTGCACTCATGGCGGAGTTACGCATTACCAGTCGAGGATCAAATAGCGTAGTTCAGGTTTTAGGTACCTAATGATAGTATCTTTTGAGGTTAAGTGGCATTCCACGATCAGTTCAGGTACCCGGTTAGGTACCTTCAGGTTTGTAAACTCGGGTTACTATGTGGATAATTCGGTAGGGTCCTTCCGGTTGGTTCCTAACTTTCCAGCTCTCGGTTCCTTTGTTCCTTGAACACTTTCCTAAGCACTAGGTCCCTACGGCGAACTGTCGGGGCCTTACTTTGGAATTGTAGTGTCGTGCCATTGCTTGCTGATAATTTTGAATCGCGAAGCAAGGCTTGGTCGTCTTTCCTCGATCAGGTCGAGGCTATCCATCGAAGCTGGTTATTAGCTGCGGGATTTGAGTCGCGAGCTCCGTCGAGGCTACCTGCGGTGGTTTCTGCTGGGGCGACAGCTTCCATCCGTAAGCTAAGGAGAAGGAGTTTCCTCTGTAGCTTCGTGGGGTGGTTCGGCAGGCCCATAGTACCGGGTAGTTTTCCGACCAAAGCTCCTTTTGGGCTCTGGCGTTTCTTGAGGTTTGCTAAAACTGATTTGTTGGCAGCCTCCGCCTGTCCGTTCCTTGAGGTCGCCGAGGTGATGAGAAGGTGGCGGATGTTCCATTTATCGCAGAAACTTTTGAAGTCGTGGGATATGAACTGTCCTCCATTGTCGGTTCACGATTTCGTATGGGGCGCCATGCCTGCATCACGATGTTTTCCAAACAAATCCTTGACCTCGAATCTGTTTATTTGTTGGAAAGCTTAAGCTTCAATCCATTTAGGTGAAGTAGTCGGTTAGGACCAGGAGGTTTAGTAACTTCTTTCCTTTCCACGAAGGTACTAATGGACTATAATGTCCATAGACCACCTCATGAATGGGTAGGAGCTGATATGTTAGACAGCTTTTCGGCTGGTTGGTGTATGATCGGTGCATGCCTTTGGCATTTGTCGCCGCGATGAGGAGTAGACCTCACGATCTGCGATAATGGTAGGCGAAGTAGCCTTGTCTTTTATTAGGATGGCTAAGGCTCTGCCTCGGAATGGTTTCCACAGGAACCGTCGTGCATTTCCTTCATGAGTTTCATAGCTACTAGGCGTGAGCATCTTAGGTAAGGTCGGAGACGCCGTTTGTGGAGGGCTGACTTCGATTATCTGATATCTTGCTGCTAAAGCTTTGAGTTTTCGAGCCTCCCACTTGTTGGGTGGAATTTTCCCTCTAGGATGTAATCCATGATCGGTATTCTCGGTCTTCTCTCCTACAACTTTGTTGTGAAGAGAGGAGATTCCTGTTCGGGACCTGGTGCGTGGTGCGGAGATATTAGTTGGAGTAGGTTCTGGGTTGAGGAATATCTCCAATTTCCTCGTTATCCCACATTGGTTTGTGTAGCATTCTAGATCGTTTTTAAGAGCGGTGCGGCTTCTTGTTTGGACTTTATAGACAAGTGGCTCGGTGCGGATGGTGCCCGGAGGTACTCGTAGAGTTAGGCTCTAGAAGTCTGAACCGGTGAGTACCTTCACTTTTGTCGTTGTTTTCGGGTTACGGGTTGCTTTCACGGAGGTGTGCTTTCTAAAGCTGCGTGTTAGTTTTCGGGAACGAGAATGTCGTGAAAACTTGGGTAGCTACCGTCGGGAGGCTGTTATCCTCTATTTTTCCTTTGGTTTGCTATCCATCTCAGCCTTGGTAGCTATGTCGATGCTTGGCTTCTCGATTCCTTCCACGGGTATAATTA
The DNA here is from genome assembly GCA_016771965.1 of Brassica carinata. Taxonomy (NCBI): domain Eukaryota; kingdom Viridiplantae; phylum Streptophyta; class Magnoliopsida; order Brassicales; family Brassicaceae; genus Brassica; species Brassica carinata. Next base: position 17,006 of record JAAMPC010000569.1, read on the forward strand.
CGTTTCTGAGAGAGGTGGATGTGGAAGCTAATGCGGCGGCGTCTGCTGAGAGTTCCCCTCGTGGGATCCTCGTTAGCTTCGAACTTGTCAAACTGCTTTGTGAGGTTTAGGGCGACCTCGGTATGCCCCATTCTTTAGTCCCTTGTTTACATTATTCCCGTGAAACTGGCTAGCTACCAGCTGCGAGTTGCTATAGGCGTTTAGCTCGAATTCGAGGCTCGGTGAGCTTTAATCAGCGATTAGTGCTTCATACTTTCGGCCTCGTTGTTGGAAGCGTTAAATCCAAGTCTATAGGATTGTTCGATGGTTTCTCCGGCTGAGGAGGTTAGTCTTAAACCGACACGGGCCTTGCTGGCGAGGCTCCGTCCGCATATAGGCTCCATTTGGAACCTCGTTTCCTGGTCTAGATGTTGGATGCTAGCTCAATAACGAAATCGGCGAGGACCTGAGCTTTGCTGCTGCTTTCGGGTCTGTACTCGATGTCGTACTTTCGCTGAGCTCTATAGCCCATTTTGCTAATCGTCCGGATTGGCTAGGGCTATGCAGAATCGTCCGTAATGGTTGTGAGGTCATTACGATGATCGAGTCGCGATTGGAAATAAGGTCGCAGCTTCGGCGGCATCCGCGACGCTGGGCTAGTTTTTCCATGGTGGGATATCTCGTCTCGTCTATTAAGCTTTGCTAGTATAATAGACAGGTCTCTGTTCGTTTTGCTCCTCTCGTACTAGCACTCCGCTAAGCTGCAGCTGCCGGAAACGGCGAGAATGCGAATACGGTGGTTCTCCTACTACGGGTTTGGATAGTATCGGAGGTTCAGAGGTAAGCCTTCAGCTGTTTGAAGGCTTCTTACTTTTCATCCCATAAGAACTTCTTATTATTTTTCAGAAGTTTATAGAATGGAAGGCATTTATCGGTGGACACGGAGATGAATCGATTTAGTCTGCGATCCGTCCGGTCAATCTTTGTACCTCTCACAGTCGTTTTAGGTGATGGCATTTCCAGGAATGTCGCTATTTGTTTCGGGTTGGCCGATGCCTCTTTGATTCTGAGGTAACCTAAGAATTCGCCGGAAGGTACTCGAAGGTACACTTAGCTGGGTTTAGCTTCATGTCGTATTTGTTGAGGATTTGAAACATTCTCTTAGATGGGAGATGTGGTCCTCCCCTTTGAGGATTTGACTAACATGTCGTCGATGTAGACTTCCATGGTTTTCGAGTTGTCCAGCGAACATTTTATTTACTAACCTTTGATAGGTAGCTCCGCGTTTTCAAACCAAGCGGCATGACCTTGTAACAATAGGTTCCTCGTTCAGTTATGAATCGGTTTCTCTTGATCCTCGGGATCCATCATAATCTGGTTATATCCTGAAAAGGCATCCATAAAGGACAAGAGCTGGTGTCCAGCCGTTGCCCGACAAGCGATCGATATGAGGTAGCGGGAAGTTGTCCTTAGGACAGGCTTTGTTTAAATCGGTGAAGTCTACACAGATTCTCCATTTCCCATTCTTCTTTTTACTACCACTGGGTTAGCTAGCCAAGGGTATTGTACCTCCGGATGGACCCGGCCTTTGTTAGTCGATCGACCTCGTCGTTGACAGCTTGGGCTTTCTGGAGCCACAACTACGGCGTTTCTGTTTGATTGGTTTAAAAGTAGGGTCTACATTGAGCTTATGAGTGGTGACATTTGCATCTATGCCTTTCATGTCGCTGGTGGTCCATGCAAAGGTTTTGATATTCTGTTTTAGGAATTGGCGAGCTCCTTTTGGTTTGAGTGCTTCGGATCCGATGCTCCGTTTCTCGGATTTGAGTCGTCGATGCTTACTTTTGGTGAGGTTCTTAGGGGACCTCGGATATTTCGTTGCATTTAGCGACTCTCACGGATCTGTAATTGCTATTGGGGGATTCTTTTATGATCTCGAATCCTTCCGGGTAACGAATCCTTGAAATCTTTGGCTACCGTGTATGGTAGCTATTCCGTTAGTTGTTGGAAATTTCGCATTGGTGATAAGTTGAAGCTACTGCTTTCATCTTATGAATCCAAGGCCTTCAGAGATTGCGTGGAAAGGGGATGGTTTGTCGACAACTATGAAGTTGGTCATTTTCATGACTCCGCCAGCTATAATTGGGAGCTTAATTGTTCCCAATGAGATGGCTGTTTCACTGAGAAACCTCTGAGGTTGGATTTCTGGTCGACAATTTAAGTAGTCGTCTATTTCCATTCCCTTTAGTGCGTTGTAGAAAATAAGATCGTGAGGAGCTTCGGTGTCGATCATGAGCTTAGGTACCTCGTACCTGCTATATTTAATGTTATGACAAGGGCATCGTCATGAGGTCTATCGAGGTCTAATGTCTCACTCTCCCAGAAAGAGATCTTAGTGTTAGACTCAGGCTTGGTGGGTTTGGGTGAGTGTTTGACCACGGCTTTCCGTGCGTGACTTTTAATAGAGTTAGCGGGTCTTGACACACATCGGACCCTCAAGGATGTAATCGATCCTTGAGCGGGGCTCGATTGGGGAGGTGGTTTACTCAAGGGCCTCGATTTGTAGGCTTTTTCCTTGTGGAAACTTTCAAGGATCATATCGACTCTCTTTTGGGAGCTGGGGTGGTGAGTCTGTTTCTTTTCAGGTGACCTCTGGCGTTTTGGAGAGCTATCTGGGACCTCTCTTCGATAAGGTTGTGACTTTTTAGGTCCACATCTTTTATTTCTCCGGCTGCGAATTTAGCAGCCGGTTGTCGTTGAGGTCCCAACATTCTTGGTTGAATGTCCCTTTCGATGCGTGGTAAGAGCAATGTTTGCTCGTCATAACTGCTGGACCAGGGGCTTTAGCTGTCAGCGGCGACAGGTTTTCTTCCTTGTCTTCCTCGACTCACGTAGAATGTTCTCCACAGGTCTGATTATTTGGGAGCTACCTCTTTTGTGAGGTCCCTTTCCATCGGAGGCTTAGCCTTCGGGTGACTCGGGGTTTTCGTGGAGCTTATCTAATGCTGCCATTTCCTCCTCCAAGGTAATGTATCTAGAGGCCTTATGGAGGCGTCATCGATAGTTGGAGGGATTTAGCGTTAGCTCGAGAAGAAACCTGATTTATACGAAGACCTCTCAGAGCCCGATGGCTACGATCGTTGGGATTGAGAGTTTAGTTCTTACTGCTCTGAACTTTTCGATGTAGACTTCGCGGTGAGTCTCCCGGTCTGTGCGATCTTCCGGAGGTCAGCCTCGGGCCTTGTTTCAGGATGTGAGTTGAATATTGCTTCATAAAGGCGTTAGCCAATTGATCAGCGTACATAGAGTTCGACCGAGGCTGGAGAACCATTGAGCTGTTCGATCAGGTTTTCGGCAAATGTTACGCAATATCACGCATCACACTCTTCCTTTGTGAAGTGAGCTTTAATGATAGCTAATCGGAAGGCTCTTAAATAGGCCTTTGGGTCTGCGTTCCCATCGTATTCAGAATCTTAATTTTTGAGTATCTCTTATGTAAGAGTTGGCAATTCTATCGGTGAGCGGAGTTCCACGAGTCTCCTCAATTAAGCTCGATTTTGGGAGGCTCGTTACCTTGTGAACTTGAGCTCCCAATTTCTGGAGAGCTGCGTGGGTTCGCTCCATGTACACCCGAATGCGTCAGTCCCTCGAAGGAAGGACATTTCGGTCATTATCGGATACTCGGCGAGCAGTTCTTAGTGAGACCGAGCTCGGTCGTCTTCCAGCTAGCTGGCGAAATAGGTCGCTCATTGGTCCTTAGGCTCCGGCGAGGTTAGTGCGAGAGCTGCAGATCAGCATCCGTCCTTTGGTATTAGATGCGTGCTTGGGGTTGAAACCACAGCTTGAAACACTGAAGCTGATGTTCTGGCCGGACGGTATGTTGGTTCCTGCTCAGACCGGAAGGAGGTGGCGGTGGAGGAGGCAACACGGTGTTTCGATCAGGCATGGAGCTAGTTGTAGCTACAATGCTCCCCATGGTGCTGGTGATAGGAGGGTAGCGGGAGCTGTCTAAGCGTTTGGAAGCGAGTTCTATACACTTTGGGCTGCTCGAGGAAAGTTCAGGCTCTCTAGGGAAGGAAGGGTCAGCTAACCGTTCATGGAAAGTGACTCCTCTTCCACGGTGGGCGGACGGTTGGAGTCGTTGCGGATTGAGATCTGGTTATCTCTTGAACTGTTGCTGCCGTTCGGCTAAGCTTTACACCGTTAAGCTCGGTCTCTTGAGCTTTGTCCACTAACTGGAGCATCATCCGGCGGATCTCAAGCTGATCTTCCGTTTGGTTGGGCCGGATTGATCGATGGGTTATTGAGGGCTGAGGACCCGAGTTGGTCCCTCCGGAGGCTCGGGTTATTTTCCCGGAGCGGTGCGATTCGGTGAGCTATTGCTCTGGTTCGGTGTCGGGGTTAGATGGATTAGTTCCGTCTAATGGATTCATCCTTTAAGCTTTAGAAAGGGATTGATTATTTGTCCCCACAGGCGAGCCAATTGTGAGACAAGGTTTCACTTCTTAGATTTAGGCTAGGTGAGAGATGAATGAGAATCGTGGGCTGAATCCCGTAAATAAACTTGAAGAATGAATATGATTTTATTGATGAGTTGAAAGATGATGAATACAAAGGAATGTATCTTGAGATGATTACTAAAGAATACGTAATGCTTTTAATCTAGTACACCTCAAGTAAAGAGGATTAAAATTTGGGAGCTCACTAACCCTCAGTAGACCTTACCTTGTGATTTCGCTAACCACTTAAATCGAGACTGTCAAGGCATTCATTCCAAATCCCCACCAAGACCGGCAAACCTTTCCATATTTCAGACACTGAGTCTCGGTTTCAAGTAATCAACTCTTTACATTCATTACAAAGTGATGACTCCACCAAAGATATCTTCATCGGGTTTACGGCTCGGTGTTTGGGAGGTTGTTTTAGTGTTTAATTAGGTGAGGCTCAGTGTTTGTGGGTATCAGCGATATCAAAAAAATGCAAAACATTATGCAAAATCATTTGGAGAGCCGAGTATATTGATAACCATGTTTTGAATGCTCGAGTCTCAAATGATCAAAACCAACAAATCTCAAACTCTAACCCCAAATTTAAACAATGCATCATCTCTAGTACACAAAATAAAAATAAAATGTCTAAATCAAATCTACTGAATGAGATATAAACATGAACTTTTTTTTTAGAACGAAAACTTATACAAACCGAAATCGAATATATACACTGCGATGCAATCACACACTTCAACACCCAATTTTTCTATTACACCTCTAGACCTGCAATTCCGTGTCAACCACCTAAATGTTCGATCTACCTAAGCGATCGGATGAACCATGTCACCCTAAACTCTCCATTGTTTTGCACATGTATGCACATATGATCAGTGTGTAGAATGCATGGAGAAGAAATAAAAGGTA
>JAAMPC010000570.1:0-22246 GCA_016771965.1 Brassica carinata
AAAGAATTGTACTTTTATTATACAATTTCTGTGACATTTTAATAAGAGTATGGATCCGAATAGTAACAAAAAGCACATATATATATATATATATATAAAAAGATTTTTGTTACTATTAGTAGTGGTGCTGTGCAGTGCGGTACGTTACCATCCGAAACCTATATGTTAACTAGATAGCTAAATTTTACCTTTTTATTTTCAAAATCATAAATAAATTCATTCATTATCCAGGTGTGTTAAGAACTTTATGAAATACACAAGTTTTTTTTATAAATATGCTATTTAAAAAATAATAATTATACACTTTTTGCATAGCACAAGTTCATAAAATAATATTCTGATAAGAATTCATGGTATCAAATAAAATAAAATAAAATAAAATGAAATAAAATGAAATAAAATAAAATAAAATAAAATATAATATAATATAATATAATAAAATATAATATAATATAATATAATATATGCATAAAACGTTTATTTATCATAAGAACTTATAATATGCTATGATAAGAACTTATTTAACATATGCTTTTATTCATCATAAGCTCTTGTTCATATATAGCTATAACTAAACAAGAGCTTATCTATCATAAGATGTTTTTTAGTTTTTTTTTTTTTTTTGAAAAAGAGTATGTTGTTGGCATCAGCTTTTACAATATAACTAATGTAAAAGTGCTACCTACAAGATGAACTAGTGTTTTAGAAACTTCAGTTGAAAATATTGAACCCAATTTTGTTGGTTAGTTGGTCATCTTGTATCTTCTTCTTTTTTTTTTTTTTAAAAAAAAAGGAAACGTACCACTTGATAGTTCTAGTGAACATCAAACGAATTTCAGTATTTGGAGAAACTAGAAATTGTGTGACTATACTCAACAGCCAAATTAATGGTTCCCCAATAAATTAGTTTGTAGCTTCGTTGGGGATCGGGATCGAATGAAGTGTTGGAATGGGAATGTTGATGCATCTTGTGCTCTATGCATGCAGAGCCGGGCTTCGACAGAGTTCTACGAAATATTGGTATGTGACCCCATTTTCAGTTTTTTCTTTTAAATAAGTACATACTAGATTTGGATCCGCGCTTTCTAAGCGCGGGTTTGTTTTCGGAATCAAATAAATTCTTTTGAAATCAATCTTTTTTTATAGATAATATATAGTATTCACATATTTATCTGAAACTCCGTATCGAACCATACCAAACTGAAAACAGCAGAACCAAAACTGAACTGTATTTCATAACTAATCGAGCAAATCATATATTTCTAAAACAAAAAATAAAACGAACCCAGAACCAAATGGGTACCTAAATTTTAAAAATACAAATGATATACTTACATATATTAATTATATTTAGTTTCTAAGTAACCAAATATACTACAAATATAATCTATAAACCGAATTACCCATATTTTTTTTTATCCAAATTAATATCAAAACATTATATGAATTATCCAATATTTGCACCCTAACAATCCGAATTACCCGATATTTAAACTAAAAGTCCAAATTATCCTATATTTTTTATCTATAAATACATAACTACCCAAAAACCAGAATCAAACTGGAACTAAACTCGACCCGTTTTTTGAATATTAGCTGGTTCCCGATTTTGCTACTGAGCCAAACAAAAAATTGAAAAAACCAACTGGAATCAAACCAAAATTTGTAGATACCTGAAAGATTCCTAAATTTCAAGAACCAAAAACCAAAAACCAAAAATCCAAACCGAAACCGAATGATGGAGACTAATAGTGTGTATATACATTTAAAATGTCCGAATAAAACATTCTATTTTTTACAAAAATTTTAACTTTTTTTAGCGGAGTACATATGTGGTTTATAGACGAATTAAGATATAAATATTGTTTTTATATCCGATCCAAATTCGCTGTTGAACCAATAAACCAAATACCCTTGTCTAATTAGGATTGGCTTATGTTCTTTATGTAGCATTCTATTAGAAGTATACACAAGCTGATATGTTTCCACAAAATTTGGCTTTAATAAAAACCTATTTATATATTAAAATTTTGATAAAATCCAAAAAATTGTCATTAACCGGTGAACCAAAACTGGTTGACCTAGCAAAGTTCCAGAAAAAATCTTATAATATTTTAAATTTTGATTAAACTTCAGATATACTTTTCATAGTATATAAATTAAATAAACTATTTGACCCGCGTTTTTAAAGCGGAAGAATATATTTTGACAAAACTTTAATTTTAAAAAACTTTAATGTAAACTGAATTCATTATTTTTCACTCAATCAATTAGTTATTTAGTTCTTTAATTTTAAATGAGGGTATATATTTAATACTAGTTAAGTTATAATTAGGTTAGGTATTAGTAAAAACAATAGTAAATCTAGTTAATAAAATGGTTTAATATATACTAAGTAGATAAAAATTGATTCTGTTAAAATGGTAATTACTAATAATTTTTAATATATTTTAGTTAAAATTAAAAGACAATGACACACTTGTAATATTGTAAAGAAATCAAAGAAACCTCAAAAAGGTTTATATTTTAATAATATTGATATTAAGGGGAAAAATCTATTTTATTTTATATGCAAATAAAATCTTGATATATTGGATTGCTATTTAAACGGGAAAGACTATTTAATATTCTTCGAGTTATTTTGAAGTCAGAATTTTTTAGTATATGCTATATTGGATTGCTATTACGTTCCAAATATTTCAATCATGTTATATTTGTATATATTAAGGTCTTATAACTTTGAAAGATGTCAAATGCATTAAGCTTTTGAACGTAATAGGTAATAGTATAGATATCAGTGGGGTTTACTTCACTATATTCAATAGTATGTATAATTAGGGGTGGGCATATCGGTTTAGTTTCGGGTTCGGTTTGGGTTCGGTTTGGTTTGGTTAGTTTGGGTTTTATAAAATTCAACCCAATTAAAACCAAAGTAGCTTTGGTTTGGGTTTGGTTCGGATTTAGTTTGGTTTGGTTTAGTTCGGTTTGGTTTAGATTTAGTTCGGTTTACTTTATTATGGTGTAGTTTGGTTCGGTGTAGTTCGGGTTGGTTATAAAATATGATGGCTAATCAAATTAACGTAAAAAGACTTGTAAGCATTCCAAAATCTATAAACTAAAACACTATTTGCATCTACCTTTTTGTTTTTATTGATCCTGTTATAACTCTGTTACATAATTTTATTTTTAGATAATGGAAATTGGAGAAGATGAACGAGACAAGACGACTACGGTATAGATGCTTATAGTTTTTAGATTTTGTTTTCAGTACAATCTTTAGGTATTAGAATTAGAAAATATATATATTAGTATTATTCATTTATTTGAATCATATTTGAAAATTTTTAAGAATATATGGAAGTTAAGAAAATGTGGAAAACGAAACTTTAAATAAAATTTACAATATGTTATATATATATATATATATTGGGTTTATCGGTTTGGTTCGGTTTGGTTCGGTTTAAAACCAAACCAAACCAAACCATTCGGATTGAGTAAAACATGAACCAATTGGGTTATGTAAAAAACACGGTTTGGTTTGGTTCGGTTTAACTTCGGTTGGGTCGGTTCGGTTCGATTCGGTTTGGGTTTTTTGCCCACCCCTATGTATAATATGAATAGTCTAAAGTATAATAGTAAACATATGGTTTCTAAGTTTTTTTTGTTGGTTTCTAGGTTTGGCATAATTAAACACGTTTACACAGAAAACAAAAACTTAAAGTTATATCGTTCTAAATTAAAGTCATATAAGTATACAATGCCAACTATAGTGTTCTCAATTAATGTCGAAAGCTGTAAGAGGAAAGTAAATCAGTATCACTTTATTAATATTATGTAACTGATTTGAAAATAAATCAACTTGTTAGTCATAAATATAAAATGCGCAGATATAACATGTTAGTCATAAATACTCTGCGAAATATAAGGTAGGATTAACAAAATAATTAGTCATGAAAGGGTCCAACAACCTTTCATAGGTAGATTTTTTAGAATTCTTTCTCTTTTAATAGTATTGATATGTATGTATGTAAACAATTATGTAGGTTACTGTCTACATCAAAAATAACGTTAGTGAGTGACTTATTATTTGACTATTTGTATTTCAATTTCTTTTTTTAACTCACTACTCAGTATACATATAAATATTATGTGGATCTTAGCTAGTGATTTAAATGATACTATGTGAGTATATTATAATAAAACTAAAAAGGCAAAATGCATCTTCTCTTTGAAATTACAAGACAAACTTTCTACAATATTTTTTCAGCTTTTCTCCTCAGAATCAATTGTTTTGTTCATATTTTTTTAGATGTTGTTAAAACTATAATGAAAGCCAGTTAAAAAAACTGTAATTTTTTTTTAAAAAATATTTTTGAATAGGCCCCTTAATTCACAGGTCCGGCTCTGGCTCTATGTCAAGAACCGTTGGAGACTTTGAATCACTTGTTTTTTACGTGTGCTTATTATGCACAAGTGTGGGAGGCTCTTATGAAGGGTGTGTTGAAAGATCAGTATACGGTGAACTTGGAAAGTCTTATTAGACTTATCATGGGTGATTCAAGTTGGAGTAAAATTCAGATCTTCATCACGAGATATATGCTCCAGTCAACGGTACATATGATTTGGAGGGAACGTAACAGAAGAAGACATGGAGAATCTTCTGCTCTTGCTGCGCTTTTGATAAATAGACTTGATCATAAGAACATGAGAAAAAAGTTCACAGTGATTCAGCGAAAAGGAGATAAGGAGTATGCAAGTGGAATGACAGTTTGGTTTGATACTAGGTAGAACAAAGTTATAAGAAAGTTGAGAATCATTAAGCAAAAGATGGATCTTTTTATTATGCAAAACTCAAAATAGGTTACACAAGTTGTAAAAAGGTCTTTTTTTCTTTGAATTAAGTTTAACATTCAATTCAAAAAAAAAGTTTGTGGCTTCGTTTAAATCATATAATGAAGTAAATTAACTGAAAATATGGATTTTAAGTTCGCTAAGCTAAAATTACCTAGTATTAAATTGATAGTCCATGATTTATTTTATTATCGTGTAAAAATAAACGGGTTTTATAGTCAGTCCGTTTAGGCACATATTTAACATGTATATCCGCAAAACAAAAAGGTGCATTTACATAATATGTATATCTGCTAAAAAAAGTATCGGTATAGTCTCGTTTATTGGTAAATTTTCAAAAAACAGTTCTAAAAGAATTCCAGTTGCATTTTCTAAATCTAGTTCTGTGATCTATGATCTTATTTATCAATGTAAAATAGACTGTTGTCTTTCACTAATTAACTAATTTCACATCCGCGGCTTGCGCGGAATGAGCATTGTATATATAAATTATTTTCCGTACTATTTCCTATTTTAAGCTATTTTACTTATTATAAAATAACAACATAATAAATATATATTGAATAATTGTGAAGTCATAAACTAATAGGTATATAATTAAATTGGTGCAAGTATATAAATTAAAGCAATCAATCCTTTTATTTACAAAATCATTTTATGGTAATAAATCTAAGTAATAACTTTTTGTATTTTGTGTGATATATAAATAAATTAAAACGATAATAACATAGATAGTATATTTCTAATATGGCTATCTGTTAAATTAGATTTTCCAATCATATAGTTTTCTGATCATTTTTATTTTTTTATAACAAAGTTTATTAAGCATTGATAATAAAAATTTTAAATGTGAGATTTTTAACAGTCAATAATTTATAATCGTTCTCAAAAATTTAATGCAAATTTCGAACTTAACATATTAAGTTCTCACTACTTGTTCAATGTAAATTATAAAATTAAAATATTAAAATGTTTGTATATGAAATATAATTTAATTAATATATAGCATGGTTGATTTGGCTGACTTCGATAAACATGCCTAAGAAGTTTCAAGCGTAAATGTTTTTTAACAACTAAAAATTTCATTAGGATAATTAAAGAGATACATGGACTTGGGGCAAAATGTAAACATTCTTTAGCATATAAGTCTGCAGGCCCATATAAATTTCTCTTAATGAAGATGAAAGGACAAAGTAAAAAAGTAGATGAAGAAATCAAGAGTTATCCAAAGCACACTGCAGAGTTCAATCAGATGTCGCCCCGGTGATAAAGCTCTAATGAGCACTTGAGCGTCTGACCGAAGCCAGATATTTTTGATGTTGAGGTCGATTGTGTGTTGAAGAGCTTCCTTGATTGCAAGAGCCTCTTCCATGCAAACGGAGGACACATGGGTTTGAAACATAGATCTGCATGGTTTAGCTCTGTTCCATCTTAACGGGTATCAAGCATATAAAACCCATTAGTTTGAGAAATTTACCGACTTGAGAAAATGCATTCAAACATAAAACTTCATGAAAATATGTATCATGTTTAGTTATAACTAGATTATTATCCGAGTGACAACACTTTTTTATTTTAAATTGATTAAGCAGATTTTATTAATTAATTTAATATTATTTAATTAATTAAATAATATTTAATTAATTAAATGTTGTTTAGTGATAGGAAAGATTTTAGTTGCATAATATTTATTTTATGTGATTTAACTGATAGTATTATAATTGTTTTGTGTAATTTATCTTGTTAATAATTTGGTTCATAATATAATAAGTTAATATTTGTTGTTTATAATTAGTGTTAAGAGAGCCATGAACCTCTGCTTGTTTCCTTTGCATCGCTCCGCTTATCTGCTAGCTTCTCTTAGGGTCTCATGGAACCGACGGATTGGCTTCGGAGCTGTTTCAGCGTCTGGAGTAGACCTCATTGGTGCTAGCGGACCAGGACATAGTCAACCCTGCTTAGCCGTCGCATCATCCGAAGTCGTCTTCGGGATGAGCCTCGGTTCCTAGGCTCATTCGGCTGATTGCTCTAATGTTCGTGGCTCTTTGTGCAGGTTCCGGCATAGAGATTCAGCCTTGAACTACTGGATTGACATTTGAGTTTTGGTTTCATGTTTTAGCTAAGCTTTAATCACTCCTTAGGAGATGGTTAAACCTTTTTTCTCCGTGAAAGTCTTTTTTATGTTTCTTTGGGGGCTTTCTAAGAGCCTTGCTTTAATTAGCTAATCCTAGATACATAAGGTTTGATCTTCAAGCTCTGAATGTATCTCTTGTATCATTATCTTTGGTAATGAAATTCACATACTTATCAAAAAAAAAAAAAAAACTATATACACAAACTTTGACAAATTTGATAGAGTATCTGAAGGAGTTTCGAAGTTGCTACTTGCACACAGAATCACACATAGTTCCAAACGCACTTCAAAAGCTTTTAACTTGAAGTTTTTCACCTTAAATTGTGGCTTTGAAAACACTTTACAACCTCAGTTTTCACCGGAATAGGCACTGTTACATCTTCCGGTCCCGTACAAAGCTTTACACTGGATAGCAATATGATTAGGAAAAGGTTGATTTCATCGGATTTGGATCTGGACAGAGTGTGCCTCTCATGAAGAAGGCGAACGATGCACAAATTGTCTCTTTGGTGGAGCAGTGTGGAAGTGGTCTCTCTTAAACCCAACAAGAGAGGGTTTGATAGGTTTTCACCAATACATCGACGGACAAAGAAATGAGCTTAACAAGAATAGAAGAACATAGAAGCAGAGGTCATTCAAAGCCTTCCAATACCAACATTACTATGCGGAATCAGCCAGATTTGATGAACCACCACTGAACTGCTTGTCATCACGACTTTATCGAGCTTGGAATAAGGGAGCACAAGCCAATATATATTAAGAGGTGAATAGTATATGTAGTGCAGAAATACGAACTCCAGAGCTTCACACATGGCCATACTCATAGCGAATGATGAATACCAGAGCTCAAAAGTAGGCACATAATACCAGTTGTCGAGTTTTCAGATCCGACAGCGAGGTAAATCGTGGAACCTCACATACACATGTTTTCATAAACATATATTGAACAAGCATATAGGTCATGTTCATACCAAATACAATCCAAATGAGTAAATCGAAGGAGAGAAATCATATTCTAGAAGGAAAAGGAGATTATATATCATTGAGCTTTCAAATATGGATTGGAGTTGAGAAGTGGATCAAACTTGTCTTCCTTAACTTGTTGACCTGCTGGTTAAACTATTTTTATTCAAAAATCTAATCCATAAACCATAATGAAAATAATTTAAATCTGTCTGTCCGTCAAAATATCACGAATAATCCGTAGAATCCACATATAGTATTAATTACAATAAAATAAATATTTAATTATATACTAATTATCCTTTAAAAATAACATACATTAGATATTTAAAATTAAATTAATATAAATATTTTTATATATTTTTATGAAATTATATTATTTTTTATAACAAAGTTTATTAAGCATTGATAATAAAAATTTTAAATGTGAGATTTTTAACAGTCAATAATTTATAATCGTTCTCAAAAATTTAATGCAAATTTCGAACTTAACATATTAAGTTCTCACTACTTGTTCAATGTAAATTATAAAATTAAAATATTAAAATGTTTGTATATGAAATATAATTTAATTAATATATAGCATGGTTGATTTGGCTGACTTCGATAAACATGCCTAAGAAGTTTCAAGCGTAAATGTTTTTTAACAACTAAAAATTTCATTAGGATAATTAAAGAGATACATGGACTTGGGGCAAAATGTAAACATTCTTTAGCATATAAGTCTGCAGGCCCATATAAATTTCTCTTAATGAAGATGAAAGGACAAAGTAAAAAAGTAGATGAAGAAATCGAAGAGTTATCCGAAAGCACACTGCAGAGTTCAATCAGATGTCGCCCCGGTGATAAAGCTCTAATGAGCACTTGAGCGTCTGACCGAAGCCAGATATTTTTGATGTTGAGGTCGATTGTGTGTTGAAGAGCTTCCTTGATTGCAAGAGCCTCTTCCATGCAAACGGAGGACACATGGGTTTGAAACATAGATCTGCATGCGGTTTAGCTCTGTTCCATCTTAACGGGTATCAAGCGCATATAAAAACCCATTAGTTTGAGAAATTTACCGACTTGAGAAAATGCATTCAAACATAAAACTTCATGAAAATATGTATCATGTTTAGTTATAACTAGATTATTATCCGAGTGACAACACTTTTTTTTTATTTTAAATTGATTAAGCAGATTTTATTAATTAATTTAATATTATTTAATTAATTAAATAATATTTAATTAATTAAATGTTGTTTAGTGATAGGAAAGATTTTAGTTGCATAATATTTATTTTATGTGATTTAACTGATAGTATTATAATTGTTTTGTGTAATTTATCTTGTTAATAATTTGGTTCATAATATAATAAGTTAATATTTGTTGTTTATAATTAGTGTTAAGTTTTATCTTTAGATAATATATATTTTAAACATTTTCATTATTAATTTTGTTATTATATTTATTATACAACATAGTCATTTTCAATGTATCTTCAGATAATAATATATGTATAAAAATTATTAAATTTAATTTTTAGTTATTTAAACTCTTTTCTTATGATTTTTAATAAAATCTTCGTAATGTATGTATTAGATATTATTTCGATATATTTTAATATATTTTTAATTATAAATTTATTTGATGTTAATTTATTGCATTTTATTTATATAAATTTTTTAATTTAGTATGAAATTTTATTTAAATTTAAATGAAAGTAATTTTTTATTTATGAAGATATTTTTGTTTATTTATGAAGATATAAATAATATAATTCATTATTTTAATTTATTTGATACCGATTGAAATTATTTTGTAGTATCTAAACCAGGAAAAATAAGTTATAGTTATTTTGATTTTTCTATAAATTATTTGAATGTTTTAGTCAATTATTTGATCTATCAAATAATTTGAAAGAAAATTGATAAAAATATTTAAAAGATAAGACTTATGTTTTATATTGTTTGGACACAAGATTAATTGTTGTATTGTTTGTAAAGTAGTATAGTATTGTTTCCATAATTTATAATATAGGGTTTATCTAATTTGAAATCCTATAAAAAAGTTTAGATCCAAAGAAATGTTTATGTTTTAATAAAAAAGATTTATAGTCAGAGACACATCCATGTGTAAGAATTTATTCCGAAATGGATGTATGTATTTTGATGACAAAGTATTTAATTTAAACTAACATCCGTTTAATTGTAATTTATTTAATTGTTTTATTGTTTGTAAATAGTATAGTATTGTTTCCATAATTTATAATAGAGGGTTTATTTAATTTGAAGTCCTATAAAAAATATAGATCCTAAGAAATGTTTATGTTTTAATAAAAAAAATTTATAGTCAAAGACACATCCATGGATAAATTTATTCCAAAACGGATGTATGTATTTTGATGACAAAGTATTTAATTTGAACTAACATCCGTTTAATTGTAATTTATATACTAGATTCTATATTAAATTTCTTTTTCAGTTATCTAAGAAATTTTATAACCTCCAGAATTGCCTTAGATGATTCAGTGAATATATTAAATATATTAAATCTCATATGTTAAAACAAAATTGGCAGGTAAACATATAGACTTCTGTATACAACACCTGCATGCAATGTGATGAACAGTATCTTAAAAATTGTCCAAACACATGGAATTAGTTCATGTAGAAATACATCAGAATCATAAAAATTTAAAATACCTCCAAACCTACCTTTTTCTCTAGAGGATCGTGTGTAATATATATATTCTCTTCTCAACGATTCGAAGACAGATGATTCTTAACAATCGGCTTGTTAGAATCCGAATCCAGTCACAGGCAAAACTTCATTAGTCCATCGCTGCCTAAATTGAAAGCATATGCTAAACATATACTAAGTAAATCGTCGTTGTTACATATTGAACTGTAATTATAAATAAATAAATAAATAAATATTTATGTGTAATAATATTTAATACTATATACCGTAGAATTTCACGTGGGCAAAAGTTAATAAAACAAAATAACTTTTGTGAGAATTAAATAAGTATAGATTCCTTAAACTTTTTTTAAAAACAATATACATCATTATTTACGCCTTTTGGTTAAAATACATCTCTTGTATTTTCCAACTATTAGGTTATTCAATTCTGGAAATAATATATTCCATATACAAGCTTTAACATTTTTTCTTTGACATAAAGTTTTTCCACATATATTGATTTGTTTTCTTTTTTCTTCTTCTTTTTGTTTTTATGTTGAGGTAACTACAATTATTAATTTCTTTTTCAAAAACAAACTATTAGTTTAATTCAAAATCTTATAATTGGACAATAAATTATTTAGTTAAACTATTATAAATAGAGAAAATTCTCTCAAATAGTCATTTTTAAGTTTTTGTAACCAAAATAGTTTCTGAGAAAAAACTAAAAAATAGGTTTTATTAAAGGCAAAAGACTTTTATACTCCCATTGTTTTATGAATATATAAATAACAAAAAAATTAAAAAATAAGTAAGATTATTTTTATAGTTTCGAATTATATGTTTTCAAATTCGAACTTTTATAATTCTTGTTCTTTGAAAATTTTCTTTTTGAAATTCAAAAATTATTTTTAAAACTATTTTTTAAATTTTAAATTTTTATTTTTAAAAATTTTAAACTCCACCCCTGCTTTAACTCTAAACTTTAAGTTTAGATTAGTTAATCCTAAGAATATAAATATATTTATTCTTTAATAAAAATCAGTTTTGATCATTTTATTAATTGAAGACTGTTTTTATGAAAATAAATTAAAAAGACTATCATAGTAAATTTCTCTATATATATAGGTGGAGGAGACTACAATATGAAGCATATTCTTTTTTACTAAAGCACTCCTTAGCCGCTACGTCAGGCAACATTTTCTTATTTTTATTTTAAAATACATGTTCTTGTAAACCATCTTTACAAAAGCATATAATATTATTTTTATGCTAAATACAAAGCGTCTATTATAAAATGATCTATGAATAATTTTTTAATGTGTTTATGAGCTGCCTCTATATTATCCTTGTTACGATGTCAACATTTGACCCTTGGTCAACAATTCCAAGTAGTTTAATAATATATATTAATAATATTTTAAATATGTTTTCTTAAAATTTTATTAAACTACTTACATGTTTATATATGCTTATATTTTATGCTCATATATATTTAATACTTACGTTAATTTATATCTTCATCATCCATTTTAATTGTACGATTGGTTAGCTTATTCAAAAAAAAAATACTTTTCTGAAATTTCCTTGTATGATGATGATGCGCCTTAAGAAAAAACAAAGTTGAAGAACAAGAAGCATCTGGTATATATAGAGAGATTCAACGTACATATATTCCCACCTAGGCTAGAGCAGAGGCCTACATCAAAGAGAGTGTACTACTGAAGGTTGGTATCTAATTCTTACAAAATGGATTTTCTTAGGTTTAGCTAAAGTTTCTCACATGATTTACATATTTCTGATTTGGCTACCCTATTTATCTAACTCCTAGATTCACTATACATGTCACCAGTTGAATTAGTTTGGATTTCTTTTTACAAAAGTAACAACAAAAAATGAAGGAGAAATCGCACCACAAAACTAAATGGGATATGCTATTATAAAAAAATTCGACAAAAGAATTGAACTAGCTTTGGCTAGACGTCTCCGATCCATCACTCTTATTTAATACTACTACCCGTACTACATTAGTCTACATGCTATTGCAATCTCACGAGCCAAATAGTGATGGTATATTTTCGCTTATGATTGTTGTAAAATGGGGTTTTTTGACAACAACAAAAAAAGTTATTGTAGATTTAGAAAATTGAGTGGCTCGCAGTATAGGTGTTTGGTCGTTTTATCATTTACCGCTGGCTTTGAAGAAGAAACAGTCGACCAAACATTGACATAAATTTGAAGTTGGGATATGCAAGAGCATCCGCATCAGTGAACCCCTCTTTTTTATTATTAATTTTTTTTATTGTTTAATTTTTTTTTTTAAAAAAAAAAATTAATCGGATTCAGCGGTGCCGTGTGTGGCATGGCAACAATGTTGAATTCGTGGGACAGAGGTTCACTGAGAAGAGCTTGGGAAGAGAGAAATTCAACACTATTCATTATTATAATATTTTTTTTTCTGGAAATCTGTGTGAACTCCATGGTGAGTTCACTGATGGGGGATACCCTAATTGACTAAGGAATTTCTCTTTTTAGTCGGAAAAAGGTAAATACAAATACAAATCTTGAGTAGGCATAAAAATTTTAAATCAAAATCAAGGGCCCCATTTCACTAGACCCATTATACATGTGGGTCAAAATATTTCAAAAAAAAAAAAATATAGAGATGTGAATTTGTATATTCTGAAGGAAGAGCGGATGTAGATCAATATTTTACACTGCAAACTATGTATCGTTTAATCGCGTGGATCTCGCGCACTCATCCAAAATCCTCTCTAGAGCTTTCTTCTTCATCTTCGATTTGAGGATGTCATCTCCGGTCTCCGGCGTCTTGCCGGCCCATGAGACGGTCTCCTCCCTTTCATGTTTCATTTTTGGCTTCTGATCATCATGGACAGAGCAATTGTGGTTCATGGGGTCGTGAAGGCACTTCTTTTTCTCCGAGCTTGATGAGAAATATGGTGCGGCGGACCTTCATGGAAGTTTTTGGTCCTGGTGGCTCATGGAATCGAAGGCTGATTTCTCTCTATTTTACCTCATATTTGTGTAGTCATACGTATTTAGTATCATAGGATTATTTCGAACCTGGATCGCAAAATTTGATTACCACTAGACCATTCATGTGTGGTTACTTTGAAATATTTATTTCTTATCTGCAAAATATTTACTATTATTGTTAGTAGTTGTAATAGTACAGAGAAGAATAGGTATTGTGCACATTATGATCCACTTTCAAGTTTCTATGCCCTCCATTCGAATGGTTGCTCAATCCTTCATGAGCATCCTGTGCTTTATAATAATATTACCCCTAAAATAGCATATACAAAATTTCACTCCTTACTGTAAAACAAGCAACCATAAACAGAACGAAAATGTTAGCTCCCTCAGCGAAGACTTCTGAAGTGCCATAATAGTTTTCAAACATGCTTAATTGTTTTTCCCAATATGAAAGCTAGAATGCGAAATTATATGATCTATGATATTAAACAATACATAAAACGTTTGCAATATATGTTTTGTTTTTGTTTACAATAGAACGTGAAGTTTTAAAAATATTTGAAAATTTTTAATATCTCAAAACTTACAATTTTGTATTTCTGGAAGTGGGTGATAAAGAACATTAATACATGTTCTGATTGGTAAAAACTTAAACTACTTGACTGACTTTTTTTTTCTGTGCACAACTACTTGACTGGCTATTAACATGGTTTTGGCAGTATCTGCAACTGTAATATGAAACTATAAAATCAAGATTTGATTTGTAGGTCTTTTTTTCTTCTTCTTTAAGATATATATGCTTTCAAAATCTCATTACCATCCAAAACAAATGTAGTGGAAATCGAGCTGGTCCAAACTTAGTTCATCTTTTGTGTCTCTCGGCACCTAATTTCTTTTTGGTCCATTTCAGATATATCCTTTTTTCCACAGAAAATATTACTAAACTACAATCTACTTACTATTTAAGGCTATCACATTTACGATACCCACATTATATATACCCTTACCGTTCATAGTTCGGTACAAGCTTCACTCATAGTTGAAACATTTTAGATGAAACATTTTGAGTGGTACTGAGAGAAGTATCGGTGTATATATACCGGTGAGAATCAGAGGGTCCCACACCAGACTAGATTTACCTCCCTAAAAGCACACAAGTGGAAGAAGCATAAGGATTAAAATTAGTACATGAGATTTGGTTTTAAGAAGGATATTTGAGAATGTGCTTTGTGAAGCATCATCAGTAGAAGCAAACAAACCCAGTCACATATATTCTTCTCTTTCTCTGCCTTTTCTTTTGTTCATTAGAAAACAAAATCTTCTTCTTCTCTTGTCCCACACTCAAAACAAACACACTCTCTTCTTCTTTCGAGTTTAGAGTTAAAGAGTGAAAAGATATGGTGCACTTCACAAAGCAATTCGAGAGACAGCTTGTGCCCGAATGGAAAGACGCCTTTGTAGATTACTCTCAGCTCAAGAAAGACCTCAGGAAGATCCATTTGTTAACCAATGGAGTTGAGAAGGAACACACAGAAACTTCTCTCATCAAAACCATCAGTTCCTCTTTAGGAAAGCTTTCCCTTTTCGGTAACAAGGAAAAGGAACACTCTCGTGCCATCAAAGTATTAAAATTAACCATCATCTTTTGTGACTGTTTATCAACTGTTCATATATTTCTCTACTAATGATTATGATGCTCTTTTGAACAGGTTCATAGAAAGCTTGCTTCTTCCGTAAGTTACAGTGACGTGTATGAGACGGAACTCCTGGAGACGATCGCTGATGATACCGATGCTGCGAAAGAGTTCTTCATGTGTCTGGACACGCAGCTCAACAAAGTGAACCAGTTCTACAAGACAAAGGAGAAAGAGTTCTTGGAGAGAGGAGAGTGTTTGAAGAAGCAGATGGAGATACTCATTGAGGTCAAAGATGCTTTCGATCAAAAGCAAGCCAATGGAAAGTCTACTCAAGAATCAAAAGAAGACGATTCCATATCATGCACCATCTCATGCGGTAACAAGAACATATAATATAAAAACATATAAATCTTGCATTATATGTATCTCAAAGTTCATTGTTCTAATTGTATACATTTCAAGGAGTTGTTTGCTTAGTTTTGCTCTGTTTCTGGATGCAGAGGAAGACTCTGTTAAAAGCAGAACAGGGGAAATAGAACTTCAAGAACGTTGCTTAGAGGATCTGGATAACAATGGAGAAGAATCAATCAAAATCGACAACGAGGACTCGAAGCTGAAGACAGTTTCTGGCCGTGTTTTCAGCTGTCAGGGGAGGAATCTCAAGATAAAGATTCCATTGACAAATCCTTCACGTAAATTCTCAGCTATAAGTTACTTTATCAGAGAAGATTTTATAAACCAGAAGAAACGTGGTCCAGATGGAGTAAATAAGCTGAGAATCAGCAAGAAAACCCTAAATCACGCCGAGAAGATGATCAAAGGAGCTTTGACAGAACTCTACAAAGGGTTAAATTATCTCAAAAGATACAGAAACTTGAACATGCTAGCCTTCATGAACATTCTCAAAAAGTTTGATAAGGTAAAGCAATTTTTAACCAGAGTTTCTTTAAGTTCTTTTTTTTCTTTTTCTTTTTTTTTTTCGTTTAGATTAGAAGATCAACACTTTGATGTTTCAGGTAACTGGAAAACAAATCCTTCCAATATATCTAAAAGTGGTGGAAAGTTCTTACTTCAACAGTTCAGACAAGGTATAACTGGAAACCCTACGTTTCGGTTTTTTTTTTTTTGTTTTCCAAGTTTGGTGCAAGCGGAAAATCGAAACCTACTGTTCTGTCTTATCATTTATTGTAATCTTGGGACATGACAGGTGATAAATCTATCGGATGAAGTTGAAGAGTGGTTCATCAAGCACTTCGCAGGAGAAAATCGCAGAAAGGCAATGAAATATCTTAAACCGCACCACCGTAAAGAGTCTCACTCTGTCACCTTCTTCATTGGTGAGACCTTTTAACTTTAATAACTTCATTGGTGACATTTTTTTTTTTATTTTTTTTTCACTTTCAAACGCAAAATCTTTTTGTAAGACCAACCAAAATGAAAAGTTTTTGGACCCACAATGTAACCTTTAATGTTTTTGGGTTTTGTTGGTGGACTCGTTGTGTTATACTCTCTGTTGCATAACATTATCTTGTCTGCTTGAGAATCTTTGCAGATCTTATGGTTTGGTTTAATCCTGTCCTCATTCACTATTCAGGTCTATTCACTGGTTGCTTTGTTGCTCTTCTTGCTGGCTACATCATTATGGCTCATCTGACTGGAATGTATAGAAAACACTCTGAGAACACTTTCTACATGGAAACTGCATATCCTGTACTAAGGCGAGTGGTCTAGTTAAAATCTTAACTCTTAATGATTATGTGAATCTATAAATAGAAGAAATTATTCAAATAGAGCTAATGCTAGTTTGATTTTTTTTTTTTGTTCTGCAGCATGTTTGGACTCTTGTTTCTGCACTTATTCTTATACGGTTGCAACATATTTATGTGGCGAAAAGCGAGGATAAACTATAGTTTCATCTTCGAACTTGGGTTGAAAAATGAGCTCAAGTTCAGGGACGTTTTCTTGATATGCACAGCTTCGATGTCTGTGATAGCCGGCGTCATGTTTGTTCATCTCTTGCTTCTTGCAAAAGGTTACTCATTTCGACAAGTTCAAGTGATCCCTGGCCTTCTATTACTGGTAATTAACAAACACTAGCCACTCTTCATCATGTGTTTTTCATGTAAATTTGTAATAATCTAATATGTTTTGTGATTTTCGCGGTTTTGTAGGTCTTCTTCTTAATACTGATTTGTCCCTTGAACGTTTTCTACAAGTCAAGCCGTCACCGGTTTATATCAGTCATCAGAAACATTGTATTCACACCTCTTTACAAAGTCGTGATGCTCGATTTCTTCATGGCTGATCAACTTTGTAGCCAGGTAAAAATTGCATGGACGAAAACTGATCTTCTCCATAAAGCCTTAATCAAATCTGATCTTTGAAAAATGAGTTAACTCTTATCTCACAGGTACCTATGCTAAGGAACCTGGAATACATAGCCTGCTACTATATAACCGGTAGCTACACAACACAGGACTATGGATATTGTATGAGAGTCAAGTACTACAGAGATCTCACATATGCAGTTTCCTTCCTCCCATACTACTGGAGAGCAATGCAGGTAAAAAATAAACTAAACATCCTTGCTTCTTATCCAAGTTTCTGTTTCTTCTGTCCCAAGTTTTGGTTTTCACTTTATAAAACTACTGAAAAAGTTTCTGCCACAGTGTGCAAGGAGGTGGTTTGATGAAGGCGAAACGAGCCACCTAGTGAACCTAGGGAAGTATGTGTCAGCAATGTTGGCCGCTGGAACCAAAGTGGCTTACGAGAAAGAGAGGAGCATTGGTTGGCTCTGCCTTGTGGTAGCTATGTCAAGTATAGCCACCGTTTACCAATTGTATTGGGACTTTGTAAAAGATTGGGGTTTACTCCAACATAATTCCAACAACCCTTGGCTTAGAAACCAACTCATGCTTCGCCAAAAATCTATTTACTACTTCTCTATGGTAAAAAATCAAAATCTTTTACCACCCGAATGACTCATGAATCTAGTATATATATGTTTTGAAATTTCCTCTGTTTTTCTCAAATTTTCTGATTTCTTTTTTGTAGGTTTTAAATCTTGTTCTAAGGTTGGCATGGCTACAAACAGTTTTGCACTCAAGTTTTGAGCATGTGGATTATAGAGTGACAGGATTGTTCTTGGCTGCTCTTGAAGTCATCAGGAGAGGACTCTGGAACTTTTACCGGTAACTAAACTTATCGTCTTGGGTATTAGATTCAGGAAATATATGTATACTTATGCTTGTAAAACAAAACCATTGTTGCAGATTGGAGAATGAGCATCTAAATAATGCAGGGAAGTTTCGAGCGGTAAAGACAGTGCCACTTCCTTTCAGAGAAGTTGATGAAGAAGACTAATCTAATCGAATCAATAACCATTATACTATTAGCTTTGTCAGAGATTTGAAAGAAAAGAGGAAGGAAGAGGGCGGATGTTCTTTCTTGATCAACCATATTTTGTATCATTATTATTATTGTCTGAAAATCATTGAAACTACTGAAGTTAAAAGAAGAGAACATAAAAGAGAAAAACAGTTGATTTTATTACGTAGAAATTAAAGTTAAAGTTGAATCTGGAAATCTGCTGCGCTAAAGAGGCGAGTGACTCTCAACTTCCTTCAACCTTCTTCTCTGCACCATCCTTGGACATCCAAGGAGGTATAGAAAACTGGGAACAAACCTTGTCCATGGTGTTTTTGAAACAAGTCTTGTGTTCTGCCATTGGGGTATTGACGAATTCACTGAAACGATCCTTGAGGTTAGCAAGGAAAGTGGCATTATCATCATTCACATGCTTCTTGCAAGATGTTGTCGTCTGGCTCTCGGTTTGAACGTTCTGGGCATCCATCTCTTCCTGTTCCAAAAGAAAATAAAGAAATCTTGTAAATATGAATAATCCAACTGAGATAGAAGAAAACCACAAAGCCTCAAGAACAAAGACCTAATATACTTTCTGCTAAACCCTAAAAATCTCTTCAGAATTTGCTAAGATGATTCAGAATTTCTTCATCATCTCTTGATAATGATCCCAAGTCACATGTAATTGATAAACATAAACTTGAAGGAAGAGAATCGAAAAAAAAAAATTTACCTTAATCTTTGCTTCTGTTTCGCTTCTACTACTCCTTTAGATTTTCCTTTCTCTGCAAGCTGAGACTCAGCGCCTATATATATACATCTGTTTAAGTGCAGAACACGCAAAAGAAACAACGAAAAGTTAAATATTTATTAATTTTAGCTAAATTAACATAATACTCTGTTTTCCTTTTTTGTAATTTTAAAATTTTTCTTGTTTTTTTTCTTGGTCAGAAAGTTTAACTTTTAACATATTTTTGTAAAAACATATTTAACAATTTAATTTTTTGAAAACTTTCTGACCAAGAAAAAAAAAAAACTTTACGTGGAAGAATGTCAGTGATAGTTAACCTTTTTTATCGTCTTGCAATATATATGATGAACTGTATCTTCTCGAGAGATTATAGATTCTGTATAAGATTGTTACCGCGTTCTGAAATGGTGATGGAGCCGTGTCCTGGAGGAGATGGAGGGCTCGGAGGAGTTGGTGCTGGATCACTTCCAAGAAATGCATAAAACATTTATAAACCATCTTTAATAAATGTTCTATGTTAAAACTGTACTTAATGTTATAGATCAATGGCATTACAATGAACCAACTTCAATGGTTTTAAACAGATCAGAATGCAAAACTTGTTCCGTAAGTTTCAGATGTCTCGGGGGAGGAGCATAGAGCAAATCGATCATTTGAACTGAGTTTGTGTATGTATTGGCGAGAAGAAGAGGATGTAACTCGCTCGTTAAAGCACAGAAGTAGCTACCTGAGATTTCGATTTGGGGATGACGGGGAGGCCATTGTTGCCACGTCAATGAATTATAAAATTGCGTAAAGAGGATTTGCCACAACAATAGGTTTAACATTTTGTATTGAGCCTAGTAAAGCTATTGGGCTTCATTTAACATTGATTCAAAGAAAAAGGTCAGGCCGACATGCATCCTTCCCATATGTAACCAAAGAGTCAACAGCGTAACATAGGTTTTTTTTCCTCGGTCAATCCTTTTTCAACTAATATTTCATTAGGTTTTGTTATTTTATACTCGAATAGCTGATCCGATCAACCTCAGAAAAATATACTTAATACTAGAAAGTGGAAGGGCTAATTACCACACTGTCTGATCCGAATTTTGAATGCTTTTTCAAATGTTATGGATAGTTGGATCGTATATTGTCCAAGTATCATATAAATTGTATGAGCGAAAGCATTTAAATTGTATGAGTGGAAGCCCAAATACACATTTTCTATGTTTCCGTAACTTTGTTTCAAGAGAGGCTAACCCCGAAGGAATACCGTAGCATATTCTCGGGTTCTCTTACCACTTGACCATAGCCATGGGGCGTTTCATTAGGTACGTTGTTGTCTAAAGGTTACAAAATATTGTAAAAAAAAAATTGGACAGCAATGAAACTACTCCATTGCCTATCTTTATAAATTGCTTTCCTAGCTAATAATTTAATAAATCAGCACAATTATAGCTTTATCGGTTTCTGTAACTAAAGGACATTATCGAGGAAAACTTGTGTATCAGAGTTAGAGGTAATGCTGTAGTCTTGGAGTGTCGATGTCATTGCTAAGGCAGTAATTGATGTTGAAATTCTCATTCAAAAAGTAACGTTCTTATATCCCATGGACCAACAATATACTTTCATTGACCATATGACAGCATTTAGTTCAGCTTCTTAATGCTTTTAACATAGAATTCTTCCTTCCACACCCCAAAATTATGCCATTACCATCTCTTACTAGTTACTATGTATCATATACCTTGAAGCTGCATTACCTAAATGGTAAGCATCGTAATTACACTTGACCCTTCCTCTTAAACCTCATTCATGCCTTTAAAAACAAAAACAAACTTGCCGATCAATAATTGTATAAGCTTAATATAAGGTTTTTATTTTATTTTTTTCAAATCCTATTGGACTCTTACCACTTTTTGGTATTTGTCTATAAAATGTTTTCAATTATTGTCTATCAAAACTTGTCCATCATAACCTACCACCTGTAGAGTTTGTTCATGAATGACTTGTTTGTAACTTGTAAGATATAGATACATGTACTAGTTTAGTTGTGTACTAAATGTAAGTGTTTAGTTAAAATCGACCAATATTACCAATATGTATGTTAGATGTTAGGTTTGTATGGTTAAAGTTTGATGAACTAGTGTTGATACATTTCAAAATTACCTAATCCGATAGGAAAATTTAGAAAGTGACATTTTCTCATAAACATTTTTTGGCGTGACGCTAGGGAGAGGGATTGAAACGTGATGTCAAATGAAGGAGCAGAGTGCCTTACCATTGGGTCATGAGCTCCTTGGCACAAGATAATTCAATATATCAAACACCATAAAATTCTTCATGGATGAAAATATTAAAAAATATCCGATAATTGGTACTAAAAATATATCTAGTATCATTACAGCCGTTTTTGTTGATCTAATAGCTGTTATGTCTGTGTATACGTACTATGACTAAATTAATGTTTGTTAATTTCATAAAGACGTGATGATATGGTGATGTGGATGATGGTTTTGTTACGTGACGTATGTTTATGTATGTACTTATAGATAATAGTACTCAAGAAGTTTGGTTAGAGGTATTCAATTGCTACTGAGAGCAAAAAAGGCAAACCTTGATGGCAGTGTCTCAAGACTCAGATCGACCACGACAGCGATTCATATCTAGTCACATGGTTTAGGTACATTCAGATGTGATCCCTCAGTATCATCTTCGACCCCTCAAAGCTTATCTCCTATCAGATGCAATATCTTTCTCCCAAGGTTTTGCTTCACATGTGTTTCGGGAACCATCTCCCCGATTTGCATTATTATTTTCGTTATCAAATCGTGTCTATTGTAATCCTCTTTGTAAACGATATGTACTTTGGAGAAGAACAAATCAATGAATTATTCAGAAAAA
>JAAMPC010000571.1:0-22209 GCA_016771965.1 Brassica carinata
TCGACAATCCGCACATGGGTTTCAAGGATCAAGATGTCATTATTGCCCGAGATCATGAGACGATCGATGGACGGGGCCAGACCTCATGCCGCCAGATGGGAGTGGACGAGCCTTCCGCGGAGTTTTATCGAAGGACGACCGCTTCTTGGATTTGATCGTCAGCTGGCTTTTCTTTCGAGGATTTTCGATGACGATTTCGCTATTGACCATTTTAACCCCAACAAGCAAGCTTTCAGCCTAGCTAGGAACCGTAGAGCTTTGCCGGATCCTAATTGTGGTATACCGCAGAGAAGGTGTCGAGACGTAATCGCTTGTCAAAATCGGGTAAATAGTGATTTTACCTCCTTTATATGGAGTAAGAAATCTCATTCTTTTCATCACAAGGTTTTTACTCTCTCTCAAGAATCCTCTCTTTAAGAACAATGTCTTCAAGATCCTCAAAGAGAAACTCTTCTTCCCATTCATCTTCGGATGACTCTCCGCCCATGTAACTGAAAGCAGAGGACGGTCGAGGAGGAAAAGAAGAATGCGCGATATCGAAGCTCAGAAGTTCGGCCTCAACACCGCTGATCCCTCGTTCGAGGAGGCCTCTTAAAGTACTGCTCCTTTTGCGCCGAAGCCTTTCGCCAATATCTCAAGGTTCTTCGAGATTTTTACCGTGTTCCGGCGAGTCAAATTGATTCCCGTTGGTAATGAGAGTGCAAGGAATCCTCCGCAAGGTTTCTTTACATGTTACGGCTTTTACGCATCGCCAGATGTGGTTCCCACTCGGTGCCATTGTTCGCGGGCTTCACCGCTCGAACTTTCGATCGCCAATTCAGCGCTCCTCGCTGAGAGTTGGTCATGACCGCGAAGGCTTAACTCCTGGATCGATCTTGGTCCCGATGATTTGAAGGTCTTGGGGCACTCTACCGACGGGAGTGACGGCTACTATTCCATGCCGCCAAGCTGATATGGCGTGATTCGGGGACTACTAATCCCAAATCGCTATGTGAGCGCTTTTCTTCGTCAAATAGATGGCGAAGTCCGTCGAGAGTCGCTTCCATCTATTTCCGCAAGCATGGAACTTCAACCGAGGTAATAATGATTTAAAACTCATGGTTCATTTCACCTTTTCGGCGCGAAGTTTTGGTGAAAAATTTTCGCTTGTAGGAACAACCCTACCGCCGTGACTACGGTGTCGCTTCGCCAAGAGAGATCTTCTTCACAAAGGTCGTTCAAATCCTTCACCCTCGAACGGATCCGGAGACGCTGTTAAGCTTTATAAGTCCCGAGGTCCCGTCTCCGTCAGATGACGCCAACTCGCCACCGCTCCTCTACTGAGGGCTGCATGAGGTCTCGTAAGGGGAAGGAGGTCGATGATGGAAGGCTCTGAAACCTTCACCGCTGGGAGAAAACCTAGTTTGTTCCAACGGAAAAGGCGAGCGGTTTCCTAACACCTAACAATTTCATGGCCTTCCGAGTTTACCAATCGACGAAGTCGCCGGAGGATGAGGAGAAACAACGGTTTTCGCCGAGCTCCCAACGGTCAACGAGGTTTCGCCCTTCGAACTCTAAACCTTGGCTCGACCGTATAAGCATGCTTGCCGATTTTAAGTTTTGCGTGGACTAAGAGTGTTTAGCGAGGCGCTGACTCGAAGTTCCGCGAAATCCGTGATTGCTAACTTCAAGACCACGTATGAGCGAGCTTTTCCGTCTCGACAAGAGGTGAAGGCACGTAACGCTGGCAAAGCTTCACGCCGCTCGCACGGGCGAAAGGAGAGGAAGAAGGATGGTCGCAATGAGGTGGCAAGACGGGCGAATCGCTAAGTTTCAATGTTTTAAGCTCGAGTTTGTTGGTGATTTCCGAGTGCCGAGGTTCGGTCAGAACCTTTACAAGTCTCGAACCCGATTTCTTTCGATTCGAGATTGCCGAAATGAAGGATTTCATGGCCGAGTGTGCCGTCAGTCCTTGGTTCCTCCTAAGAAAGAGTCCGAGACTATGGAACCCACCGAGGTTTTCGAGGATACTGCGGAGGTCGAGCCGATGAGAACGCCGAGATGGTGGGAATGCTCGGCGTGAATGAGGAAGTGGACCGACCGCTAGTTCATTTCGCGATCCCGATATGTTGACTTCCTTTGTGAATTGAAATTTTGGCAGGTGTGTAGCGCTTTAATTTTATCCCGCGAATCGCTGGAGGTTGCATTCTTATGTTTTGACCCGCCGCTGGTGGCTTTGAATCCTGCCGCTTTTGCGGCTTTTATGAATATGAAAATTTGGCGAGATTTCGCTTTTGTTTTGATTTATACTTTCGCTGGTGTAGAGGAAGGATGCAGTAGTCACTTCAGATCCTAACTCTTTTTTGCCGCCGGGTCCGTATGCTACTTTTAGCAGCGCTTTAGGTAAGCGATAAGAGACATGTTTGGGATCTCGCGATACGCTA
Organism: Brassica carinata; assembly: GCA_016771965.1. Classification (NCBI taxonomy): domain Eukaryota; kingdom Viridiplantae; phylum Streptophyta; class Magnoliopsida; order Brassicales; family Brassicaceae; genus Brassica; species Brassica carinata. The sequence continues at coordinate 2,424 of JAAMPC010000571.1, forward strand.
CTATGTCCGCGGAGATGTCAAGATCCAAGAAGACCTTAGTGGCAGCACTCAGTTTACTCACCAGGTCTTGGCGCGGCGATGATCGGGCTTTCGCTTTTGCCCGTTAGTGATTTCTTCCCCGACTTTTCGCTTAAAGTCCGCGACTATCACGGGCTTTATATGACTTGTGTTAAAAGAATCGAGCTATCTTCTGAGTTTATCCGAGATGCTAAACCAAAATTTTGGTTTCAGATAATAAGGCTATGATATCCTTGTTTGATGTAAAGAGGACCTTGTAGGTCCGACTCACGATTTGAGGAACGTTTATGAAGCGCCCCTCGGCCAATCGACGGCGCGGAGTTATTTTTAAGTCGCCGGTGGATCGGTTTCATGGATAATATGAAGTTTTGTTATCTTTTGTCACACGCTTCGCTGCTTTGAAGATACGATTTTCGCTTCCTAAGCTGATGCTTAAGGAGCATGAAAGATGTAAAAGAATTTTATTAAAAATTTCGAGAAGTTAGAGTACATATGCGATTTTTCGCTGTGGGAGTATAGAGTATACGCGACCCCTTTCGGCGAGGGGATACCAACTCGCCGGTTTCTCGACGAAGTCGCTTACGCACTTCTTCGGTGATCGCCATCTCGTAGTTCTCGAGTAGTCAGCCGCGGACGCTTACCCTCGCGGCGCTGTGTCCGATCGTGGCTGGCCTGATCGTTGGTTTCAGGCGGGTCGAAGCCGTCCGCTTCTACTACGCAGGGATTCAGAGGCTTGCGTCCGCTCTCAATCGCTCCTCGCTCGGATGATTCTGGATCATCTTTCTTCAGTCTTCGGAATGTTGCTATCCTTTCGCTCGCCGTCAATGCTGCCCGATTTTTCTAGCCAACTCGGCCAGTAATAGAGTCTCGACCGCTTCGACTACCCCAGATGGTCGGGTTCCAAATGAGTCCGAACTTGATACCGAGGTGATATGTGGACTGACCGCCTTCATGGAGCGATCCGCGGGTTCCATGATGGCGCCAGATATGGTCAGTTTATCATCGCGAAACTCGACGATTCAGACTTCCTTCGCCACGACCGGAGTTTAATTTTCCCGGTGGTCATGGTAAGGACCCAAAACCCCAAAGCTGCTTCCTGGGACGACTTCCCCTGTGGGATCTTCATCCCGTGAGGGTATCGCTGAAGATGACGCTGACCGCTTCCTCAGATCGACGAATGCGGCCGACTTCGAGATCCCGGATGACCGTGTCGATTACCAAACGATCGCAGCGAGGTTTGTCGATTCGACGGCCTCTGTTCCTCGAAGCGACAGGTGGTTAGAACATCGCTGCCTCGGGAACCATTGAACCGGTTCTTGCCACCAGAAGCTTTTATCGGCGAGACGTAATCTGCGTAACCGTGGATCCTCCGATGATCATGTTTACCCTCCGGGCCACGGTTCTCGTCTCTGCCTTCTTCCGCTTTCCTGACGATTTTCGTGAATACGTCCTGGAGACAGCTTTGTTGGTTCATACGGGAGTCCGTGAGCAAGTCCTTTATATCGCCTTCGATACTGGAGGAGGTTTCATGGGCGAGCCGGGCGCCGAACCTCGGTAGTCAAGTAGCGGAGGTCCTCGGTCTCGTGGAACTCGCACAGAGTTATCCTTGTATCGTTCCCGTCCGTGTTTCCGGAGGTTTTGCCTGCTTCGAAGCCGATGGCGTAGTTATGCTCGCTTCGACGCCTCTCCCTTCGCGATGGACGATTGTCGTTATTTGGGGTTTCTTCGACGCGGCTTTCTCAAGGGTCCGCTTCTCTGATAAGCTTCATCTCTTCTTCCATGATGATGAAGTCCGCTGCTTCGGGAGAGTATCCCTGATTGTCCGCGGTTTTTCCAAGAGTATCCACTTTCTGAACTTCGACTCGACTGTGAGGGTTTTCCTCGTCGCCGACATGATTGCCGCCGATGCCCGCTACTCGCCATCACCGCCAACTTCAGATGAAGTCGCTGAAATACTGCCTTCCTTTTCCGAAGCGACTCCATAGATCCACGCCGGATGTTTCCGTCCATGAACATGGAGTACTTGTTGTGAAACGCCGAAGGGCTGTATAAGCTTCCATGGAGTTGAGCCGGGAGAACCATCAGCCAGCGCACCTTTGGTGCTCGACGGCAGAAGACATACGACCAAGCGCCCCGCTCACACCGAGTTTCAGACTTACCTTCGCGATTCGAAGGACCGCAGCGACTTTGGATCTGCCGATCAGCCATGAACGGATTTTGATCTTCCCCGGGTTCAGATGCTGTTTCGATCCGAAAGGGTGAACGGCGCCTGCGTTTCCTCGGAGAAGTCCATCGATCGGGGCGAACGGGTCGCCTGATGGATTTCGCGATCTCACCGCCACTTCGCCACGGCTTTTAGATTCGCGGAGATCATGGATCTCGCGACACGCCGGCCAGCCCTCAACCTCCGCCGATGGTCGCGATATCCGAAGTTTCGATCTTTCATGAAGTTTTCCCGCCCTTCCATCAGAAGTTCTTCTTCTTCGCTGGGCCTATCGGCGATACCGTCGCCGAGCGGATCGCCGTTTCCTCTGGGGCGACGTCAGTTTTCATCGGCGGATCCTCGATCGTCGCCGATATCCAGATCGATGCGCCGACGCCGCTTCGTTTCTGCAGCCGGAGTGGAAGGTTCTCGCGAGGTCGTTATTGTCCTTTCGAGCCGCTTCTGAGGCTCTTTCGGCATCTTTGTCTCTGCCGAGATCCGGTCGAAGTCTTCTACCGCGCTGCGTTTCGTGGATCCGCTACGGTAACTTCGCTTCCGCAGCTTAAGGTATCGAATTGCTATGAAGCGAGGTTATCATTGTCTCGTTGTTCCGCTCGGCTGAGGTAAACAGCTCTTCATCCGGCTCGAAGCCAAGAGCCTGGTGATCAGCAAGGATCAGGACGCCTCAAATGGAGTCTTCGCTGGCATCGACGCGTGTTCCGCTTCCAAATGCCGATCCTGGCATGCTTTACCGACATGATCGAAGCTTTGTAGCCAGATGATAGATCCGTGAACCCTCCTTTTCTAGCCAACCGTGGGAACCAAATTCGCACCGCCAATTTCGATAAAGATTTCAGGAGGAAAACCGAAGTTAACCCGATCTTCCTAAGGTCCCTGATATTCGGCTGGCCGCACACCTAAACGATCAAATAAAGTAAGTCGCGAAAAATAAATCGTAAAAGTTGAAGGAAAGATCTTATTTCAATTCGCTGAAGGCGGAACAACGTGAGAAGTAAGCTATAAGAGCCGCCGAAGGTCCGCTAACCGATCGCTTAAGTCTATCCTACTGAGTCGCAGCCGCTAAGAAAAACGAAAAGATGCTAATCGCTTGGTGCAAGTGCTCGGTAAAATTTTGGATCCGTTTGCTTTTCGCTCAAAGCTCTCCTTATATACCCTCCTACGATGACGGCTCATCTTCTCGCAGTCGAGCCCGCTTTTTCCATTTTCGCCCATCTTCGCTTATCGAAACTTGACATTTATCTTCGAAATCTTGACATTTATCTTCCGAAACTTGATATTTATCTTCCGAAACTTGACATTTATCTCTTATGTGAGGATAAAGATAAACGCCATAGTTATCCTTCCTTTTCTGAAAATCAACGATGCTAATGCTTGGCCACGCTGGGGTCAAGCAGCGCTTTTACGGTTGAAAGCGATTGGTTGTTTCGCGCTTCCGAAGGAACCTCACCTTGCTTTTGTCGGAAGTGGCGCTTGTAGTAACCGTGATCATACCAAACTTCAAGGTGATTGATCCGAACAAGCTAAGATGGATCGAACCGCACGATAGACCGAGACCGGGACGAGGGTGGACGACGCCAGAATTCGCTGACGGTGTCAGCCGGCCAAAGTCGGTGTCGCCGCGCTGCCGCTGCGGACGGTGCCGCCGGGCGCAGTCGGAAGCCGCTGCATGCCAGCCGCCCGCTGCGGATCTGTGCCGGGCGCCAGTGCTCGGTGTCAGCTGGCGCCGTCACCAGGATCTGTGCCGCTGGCAAAGCCGCTCGTCCTCGCTGTACGGCGCCGGTAAGTCACGGCTGCCAGTCGGAATACGGCCAGTTAGCCGCTGCCTCGCTGGTCGTACGGCTGCCAAAGCTGCCGCCGGGCGCTAAAGCCACCATGTCTCCAGCATGTCGCCGGGCGCCAGTCGGTACCGGCGCTAAAGCCACCAAGGTCTCACAGCCGGGCGCTACCAAGGTCTCCGCGGTTGCCGGTGCCAGCCGCTGTCGTCTGCGGGTCCGTTTCGATCTTTCTCGTCGGCCGTTCATGGAAATCTTTTGAGTTTGGGAGGGTCTCTACCGTAGATCTCGAGATAATTGCCTAACGAGATTCCGCGAGTATCGGATTTTGAGATGGACTTAGATCCGCAGATTTTCCGTCGCCGAGGATGAGAGCAATGTGGTTCGATTTTAAATATGTTAAAAGATGAATCTTTAAACAATCGAAGGTTTTACTGAAGACTCATTGTAGATCCTGACAATCCGGATATGGGTTTCGGATCAAGATGCCGCCATTGCCCGAGATCATGAGACGATCGCCGACGGGCGCCAGATCTCGCCGCGCCGATGGGAGTGGACGACCTTCGTGAGTTTTATCGAAAGCGACGCACCGCTTCTTGGATTTTATCGCCGCTTTTTTTTCGAGGATTTTCGGTGACGATTTCGCTATTGACCGATTTTGACCCCAACAGACTCCATTGGCTTTGATTGCGATGAGATCCTCGTGACTTCTGGGATGGTCCACGTGATGCTCGCTGGATGCTCCACTTTAGGGTAAATCCCGGCTAACCGTAATATCAGGTTTCACCTCAAAATCAGCCCCCAGATGTCCAGAGGACTGATGGCGATCTCTGGCGTAGTATTGATTTGATGGTTGTAGTACCTGATCTGCTTCTCGTTGGCTTCTTCGGCAGCTCGAAAGCGCTGGCTGCAGAGTCAGCTTCTTTCGGATCGTGGATTGCAGCCCCGATCATTAATTTTCTCGACCGCTTCATTACGCAGATGACCTTCGGTCACGCAGTTGTCTTTGTCGCCTCGCATGAGTATCAATGTCGCGACCATGTTCTCGGCTCGCGATCGATCGACGCGGATTGCGTATCGGTCGATGGGTAACGAAAAGTATCGGTCGATGTGGATGAACGGTATCGGTCGATGTCGATGAATGAGATCGGTAGACGCGGTGAGCTGGTATCGGTCGACGGTGTTTCGACTCTGGTAGACGGTTGTTGATGAATATCACGATGCCAAGCGGTGTATCGATCGATGTGGAACGATCTTTTCATGGATTGAACTTTCCAAAGCAACTGATTAGACAAAAGTTCCTTGTTCTTTTGCTTCGGTTATGCCGGGCATGCACCGAAAAGAACGAAAAATTTTATTAGTAACAAGTAGTTAGTAAAAGAAAACCTAGACTTAAATAAAATCTAATGGCGATCAAAGCTCCCCGGCAATGGCCTAAATTTGATACGCTCAAATTACCCTGTGAAAGCAACCTTACTCTCATAAGAGGTCAAGTTGTAAGACGGGATCAAATGCACGTGGAGCTGGGGAACACACTAGATCTTATCAGAATTAAGCTAGGTGAAGATTTCAAAATAGTAAATTGCAAGTAAACTTTAAAACGGTGAGCAAAAGAATTACTCAAGTGATTGATTTGGTGTTTAACAGATATTAAGGTTTAGACTTAGGATTACTATTCGAGTTATCGATTATAATAAGATGAATGCCTATGTGAGATGCTTGCATGATATTATAGAACCCAACGGTAACAATAACCGTGAATCGCTTCTCGATTATCTATTACTGGACCAATGATATACCGCCGCGAAATCATCGAAAGGCATCAATCGACTTTCGCGACGATCGATCGATATAGCCTCATCGTCAATCGATCGATGTCTCTATAGAGAATCGATAGATGCCACTAGTAAGCTTTAAGCTGGTTGATAACAGCTCATCGAGATTTACTAGACCATGTTGTTGCCATACTAGCAAATTCTCGACTCAAGAAGATAGATCCAAGGATAATATCCTCGTCATCATGTATGTTAGCTACTCCTATACAAGCATTAGAGCAATCTTCTAAGATGAATATCACATGCTCAAGTATTCATATTTGGGCTAACTCAAAACCTATTTGAATCCTAAATCTAACAAAAAGGTGTTTACTCAGACATGGCCAAGCAAAACATCATAACAATTAAATAAAATTGCATATATAGAATAGATAGAAAATAAAAGTGTTCAAGAAAGCTCTCAATTGAACCTCTCTCTCTCACAAAACAATGGTATGAAGAACTTTCAAAAAGACTCTCTCTAAAAAAACCTCTCTTTGCCAAAACACTTAGGCAAAACATAAATACTCAAAATTAGGTTAAAATCGTCAGGGATATCTTGGTAAAATGGATGAAGTCTTGGGCTTCAAGTCGGCTATGACCAAAACGGGATTCTGTGTGTCTAATATTGATCGATATCACTAAAGTTGTATCGATCGACGCGTCTCTCTCCGTGGCGACCTTGAGTGGTCGATATGGTCATCTCGGGTGAAATCTCTAAAGTGCTCCAAAATGCTCCAAAAACATCTTCTTTTCTCCATTGCTCCTGAACCTGTAAATATGCTATTTAGACTCCAAAATGGATTAAATATATCCTAAAACTATCATATACCATGACTAAAATCAGGTCAAATTCATGGTATATCACTTAACCATTCCACTTTCAGTTCAACAACTCATTTTAATCAAACTCAAATCGTCTTACATGAACTTAACTTAAAAACAAAAGCTGAATAACCGAATAATAGTCTTAGAAGAAAACATAGTGAAAGTTTTAAAGATAAAGTAAACCCAAATATATGGCACCATCCTGACTCCGCTCCTGCTCCTCTTCGATCATACCTACAAGAAGGAGGGGTGAGTAATTGGGATTACTCAGTGAGGGTAGGTTCTATGAACCTACAAACTCATCTCAGATCACATAACACGCAAAGCATAAGTCATAAGTTAATATCACCTAACATGCATCTAACAAGATTCTCTATACTCGGTATACCACGAGTGTCCCAAGCCATCCGCCCGGACACCCCACAGTCTTGCATGGCTTTTCACCATTCTCTGCCCAACTGGCACTCACCAAACAAGCACTCGCCAAGATGGCACGCCAAACCGGCACTCGCCAAACCGGCACTCGCAAACCCGCCAAACCGGCACTCGTAAACCCGCCAAACCTCCACTTGCCAAACCGGCACTCGCCAAACCGGCACTCATTCACACTACTACACATCCTCATGGATGGTAACAACAAGTCATTCATCTCATTCACATGACTTTCATTCTTATCACATCATTTTCATTCTTATCACACATCTCATTCATTCATAACACTCAACCGGTTTATCCTTTAACAACCTATCATTTACTAGGTCCTTTCATCACAATCAACAATCATCATACGTTCATCGCACCATCGCAATTCAACAGCTAGATCTAGGTCAATATTAGCAAAGGACTAAGACTAAGGTATTATACAACATGGAAGGAGTTCACGACCGGCTCCTCACCTTAGCCTTCTCGACGTTGCAGATCCAAATCAAGAAGAAGTACACAGCAACACAACCACAGATCTGTACTCATACTCAAAAGAAGATGGGAAACGAGATTAGTATCAGATCTATCACACCCAGTGAAAAATCTCTAAGAGAGAGAAGGACATGTAGATCAAGGGCTTACCGATAGATCTGAAAAATGTGAGATTTAGATCTCAAGAATTCCAAAAACGCCGATCTGGTCTGCTCACAACCACCACCACCACCAGTTCCGATCGCCGGCGAGGAAAGAAAGGAAGAGAAGAGAGAGGCGTGAGAGAGGAAGAGAGAAAGAGAAAAGCTTGACGGCTAGGATTTCCTGGTCTCTCTAAATCTCTGCAGAGCTTTGCTCTACTTCTAAAATGAGAGAAAAGAAGGAGGAGACAGCTTTATTTATAGGAAAAGGAGGGAACCCTGGGTCATTTACCCTAATGGGCTGCAGACAAGACCTTCTTTTTAAGAAAAGTTTATGAGCCTGGTTTAGGGATGTTACTGGTTTGTTGAGGAGGATCCCAGGATCTTGGAGTGGGGCGGTCATAATTTTCTTATATCAACCATATCAACGTTTCCGACCCTCTCGAACAGCTGAGCCCTATCAAAATTGAAAGAAAGGTTAACACATAAGGAGCTGTGCTTGACTGGTTGCAGATCTGGAACAGCTGACCTAGCTGAACACCGACATAGAAAAATGAAGAATCTACTGGGGCTCTATCATCATTTCTCTGGACACAAAAGTCGTGAGAAGGATGACCAATCCGTAAGAAGAAGAATTATGTCCATTAGATTTAGTTTTATCAACGATCAGAAATAAAATGTGTTCCGATCCTCATCCTCGTGGATAAACCAATAAGATATAAGAATATAGTTTTTTTATTAATTCACATCTCTTTTCCCTATACCCTAAATCCTTTGTACCATATACCCTAAATATACACTCTGTGACTTATATACTTAAACACCAACTTGGAGATGTTTATGGATTTAGATGTTAACACTTAGGTTTATCGAATGACTATTGGTGATAGACAACTCCTAAAACTCACATATTTAATTATTTTAATCTCACATTTTAAGTTTTATTTAAATTTTAATATTTTTGATAAAAATTAAAATCATTAAACATTGTAGTCAGTCTAAACCCTATATATGTTTTCTATATCCTAAACATAAACTTCTGAACTTCAATCCATTCTTAAACCTAAACTCAAAATTGAATCATTTTAAAAATCTAATCTTCAATTTAAATTATAAACCTCAAACCCTAAATCTTAAATCTACACTCTATATCAATACCCTATACCCAAATTTAAACTTTACATAGAAAATCATAAATCCAATCTTTACAAACTTATAATAGAAACTTTAAATTTAAATTCCAATTATATTCTAAAACTCAAATCACATACTTAATCCTAAATTTTAACCCTAATCCCTAAACCACATATCTCACTTTAATATATATCATAAAACATTAAATCTTGATTTTAAATAAATTATAATTCCATAAATAAATTAAAATTTCAAATACAAAAGTTAGATTTCATAAACTAAACATCAAATCTAATCATATACCCTAAACCATAAATCCTAAACATTAAATCTCAAACACTAAACTTCAAACTTAAACTGAAGAACATGCAAACAAATTTTTTTCCTATAATTACCACAAATTTGTTACATAGTTTTTCTGCTATGCAAAACTCTAAACTCTAACACAAGGTTAAGATTCCAATCACTAAATATAAAAATTAGATACTATAATATAAGTATTTTTAAGAAACTATAATTTTATAAATCTATCTTTTAAAATATATGTCAAACCTTAAATCTAAACTCAAAACTCATTTCCATAACTCCAAACCCTGAATCATAAACCCTATTTTCATAACCCTAAAACTAGTTAAAATATAACTACTAGAATTATACTATAAATCATAAATCAATATATTCAAATATAATCATTACATATATGTAAATACTTAATATCATTCGCATAATTTATATAAGATCAAAATTGTAGGTAAAATCATTAAGAAACTTATAGGTTAAACACAATTAATATGGATTACACAACTTAAAAAACTTTAGTAATAAATGGCTGAAAAGTGAAAAAAAGTAACGGAGAAGTAATGAAAAGAAAATGAAAGAGTAAAGAAATGTCGTTATTGGCTAATCCTAAAAGACATGGATAGCTACTTGTCAGATCCGTTCCTTTTTCTCCTCACCACACCGTGTGTCTTTCTTTCTCTTATCTCTTCCCCAAATCCGAAGGGTCAATTGCTCTCTATTCTCCAAAACTAAACACGTTTGCGTCTTTCCTCTGCTACCTTCTCCCTCCGGCGTGTCTTTAGCTGCCGACCCTTTAGTGTCATTCGACTTCAAAGTCTCGGGGTTCCTCAACAGGTGTGACTTCGTTCCCTACTTTACTTTCTCCACGGAGATTTCTGATTCGGTTTGTTGATAAGATTCTCACCAGCTTCTCGTTGTTAATTAAGAGATCTCGGTCCTTTTGGGTTTTGGCGAGTGATGGGTTTTGTTCTCTTTCCGCAAAGAAGGTCACTTTATTTAATCTAAGACCATTACCATAGAATCTCAAGATTTGTAATTTATATGTGTCTAGGGCATATAAAGTTTGCTACTTTGATTTTATGCTAACTTCATACAATGGTTTAAGGATATTTTTGATTGAGTTTCAGGTGAAGCCGTTAATGAGCAGTTTCCAGGGTCAGTCCTCAATGCTACGACCAACTACAATGTTGTTGTTAAAGTTTCCAATCATTTGGATGAGCCTCTTCCTTGACTTGGTGAGACTTTATAAATAGTTTTCTAAAGGTGTTTGATTCTCATTAGTATAGTGTTCTTCTTGTGTTGCTCAAAAGACTAGTGTTTTCTAAAGCTTTTTTTTTGTTTCAGAAAGTATGTGCAGTGGGATAAATGTTGAATGAGGTGGAATCCCAATAATTTCCGGTGCCGGAGCCATTACCGGAGCCGGAAGCAGTGACGGAGCCGGAGGCTCTAATTCTATGTTTTGTATTAATCAATTTAATCTTGTGGTGAGGCTCTAATTCTATGCTTTTTTTTATTTAAAATTTCTAGGAATTGTATAAATCTGTTATGATCTACTATGTGTTGATCTTTACACTCTGTAATCTTAGCAATGACTCTCGAAGCAACCATGGAAGATGGGAAGGGCGATCTGGTGGATGAAATGATAAAGATAGTTTATCAAAAAACAAAGATAAAGAAAGTGATTCCCTCTTGTTACTCACATAAAAAAATGAATCTTTTGTTCTTCATGTTCTTATGTGTCTCTTATTTCAGCTGCTGAGAGATAGAAGATGTTGGATATATTGTGAAGGTAGAAGATGTCTCACTTTTGCCTGTCCAAGAAGTTGATGATTTGGGTGATGAATCTTCTGATGATGATAGTGTTTATGTTAGGGATGATTGTGAAGGTTTATAAGTGCTAGACTGATAGTTTGTATGTTTGTGTGGTGGTTTGTATGAACAAGATAATGTTTTATGTGTTTTTAAATAATTTAATATTTATTGAATTTTTTAATAATTTAAAATTTTTATTACAAATATTTGAATTTAATATTTCATTAAAAATAAAATTAATTCACAAGTATTATTAATAAATTTTTGGATAATTTAAAACTAATTAATAACACGAAACATTTGCTATTTTTGCTATTGAAAAAAGCAAATTAATAAGTTTTAATAACATTTGTACAACGTTATTATAAATATTAATAATTGCGTAAACAAAAACACTATTGTTGTATAGTTAACTATAGCATAAATGAAAACCGATATTAAAAGTGTCGGACCTATTATAATGGGCGCTGTCAGAACGGATAAGGAAGCGCTATTATTCAGGACTCATAGCATTTTTCGTCCGCCATTACTACCCTTATTTCTTGCAGTGTAAAATTGAAGACATTGGAGCACTTGAAAGGGAGATAGTAAGAAAGAGAAGAGAGGAAGAGCAACATGCTCACTTCCAACGATTGGGGTTTGAGATGGAGCACAACCAAAATCAGCCTCAAGATGGAGTTGCCCAATGAGCTGCTAACGTTAGGCCACAGCATCTCCATCGCCAAGCTAGAGCTATTGGCACCTATGACCAGCCTCATATCCATGGTCATAGGCTGGGTATCAGGGAACCAGCTATAGAGAACAACAACTTTGAGATCAAGTCTTGCTTGATCACCATGGTAGAGAACAACAAGTACAATGGTCTTGCCCTGGAGGATCTCCTTGATCACTTGTACAACTTTGACAAGTATTGTGGATTCTCAAAGACCAATGGTGTCTCTGAAGATGCATTCTAGCTGAGACTGTTTCCCTTCTCATTGGGAGACAAAGCACATCAATGGGAGAAGAACCTTCCAAGTGACTCTGTCACCACTTGGATTGAGTGCAAGAAAGTCTTCCTCAACAAGTTCTTCTCTACCTCAAGGACTGCCAAGCTTAGAAATGAGATATCTGGGTTCCAGCAGAAGAATCTTGAAAGTTTTGCTGAAGCATGGGAGAGATTCAGAAGCTACTGGTCACAATGCCCACATCATGGCTTCACCAACGAGAATCTACTCAGCACCTTCTACAGAGGTGTTCTGCCCAAGTATAGAAGCCAACTTGATACTGCTAGCAATGGGTTCTTCTTGGGAAGATCAGAACAGGATGCAGAGGATCTGGTAGAGAACATGGCTAAGAGTGATTCAGTCTACAGTGAGGAGCATGATAAAGGCAACAGAGGTGATGATCAGTACACAAGGAAGGAGCTGAAGTCTTTACAAGAAAAGATGGATCTTCTTCTATCAGATATGGCTAGGCAAGAGAAGGTGAACTTTGGTGGTGACAAGAAACAGGAGGACACTGTTGTGGTTAATGAAGTTGACAGCCTGGAAGGTCAGGAAGAGATGTGCTTTGTCAATGCTAACGGGACATGGTACAAGAAAGAGCCCAATTTTCAGTACCACAACAACTACCAGCAAAAGCCCTTCTACAACAACCAACATGGTGGTTACCAAGGCAAGCAGAGCTATCCTCCTGGTTTCTCCAACCAAGGAAACCAGTCTACACAAGGTCAAGCAGGGTCTTCCATTTCTGCTCCTCAAGAGAGTAGCACCGATGCTATGTTTAGACAGATCTTGGAGTCTCACACTAGAAGTGAGAAGCACCTTGGGTATGAGCTGAAAAATCTCCACTCAAAGATTGATGGGCACTACAATGAGCTCAACAACAGGATCAGAACTTTAGACAACCAATTTGCCTTTATGCCTTCAACTTCCAAGCGCCCAATGGGATCTCTACCAGGGAAACCAGAGCAGAATCCCAAGGAGTATTGCAATTTTATTCTCTCTCCAACTTCTTCTGAGATTGAGAGTGATCATGAGAAAGAGGTGGATGAGATTGAAAGGATGTTGTTTGGAACTGAGATTGGACAAGTTGAGAGACAGATTGTAGCCAAGGCTGAGGCAAAGATTGTGGAGGAAACTGAAAAAAAGGTTGAAGCAAAGATTGTGAAGAGAGATGAGCACAAGGCTGAGAAACCAGTTGAAAGGAAAGCTGACCACAAGCTGAAAGAGGTTGAGATGGAAGAAACCACTGAGGTTGAGCAGTCACCCTATGACAAGCTCCCATTTCCACAAAGGGTATTCACCAAAGCTCAGAAGAAGGTGATCTCCAAGTTCAGAAAAGACCTGAGTGATGTTGGAGTCAAGCTTCCGGAAATCTCGTGTATGCGTGAGGCTTATGTCCAAATGATGCTCATCAAGGACATTCTAGATCACAAAGAAGAAGTAGCAGAGCTTCTCAACATCTCCACTTTGAAGCTTGATCCACCAGTCACACTAAAGTCTATCCCTAAACTAGAAACCCAAGGGAAGTTCACCTTGTCTTGTTCCCTTGGTCAGTTCACTTTTGAAGATGCTCTTGTTGATTCTGGTGCAAGTGTGAATGTGATCTCCATGGAGATGGTGAAGAGTCTTGGGATTGAGAATATGGAGCTAGACACATCTTCACTAATGTTTGGGGATTCTTCTTCCACAACCCCTATTGGTCTCATCAAGGATTTTCCTTTGAAGATTGGTGCATGCACCATTCCTATAGGCCTCACTGTACTGAAGATGGAAACTGATAAGAGAGTTCCATTTCTCACAATAGTTGGAGCTGGCATTGATTTTGCCAAAAAGAAGGTCACACTCCTCAATGTGAACAAAGCTGTCTCTTACCCAATCCAGTCTCCAACTAATGTTGAGTATTGTGGAACAAACACTTGTGGAAAACCTTCCATTGAGAAGATCAAGGCTGAAGTGGTTGTTAGTGAGAAAGAAGGTCTTGATGAAGAGTCCTCTAAAGAGATGTGTGATGAGCACTTAGAAAGGACTAAAAGGGAGGAGGTGAGTAGAGCCACAAAGGCTACTCATGACAAGAAGAAGATGATGAAAGATCCTCACCCTCCACCTCTTGATAAGATTCCACACACTCTCACTCTCTATCCAATGAAGCTCAAGGATGGAGCTATTGAGTACAAGATCAAGTGCAAGGGAAGGTCTAAGCCATTCTCAAGTGCAAGGGCCATCATCACTCCTCAGCTCCAAGATGACCAAATCAAGCTTCAAGATCTCCTCTCTCAGGTCCTCACCATCACTCTTGAAGGTGGGAAGGATCCTCCTTCTCACTAGCAAAGAGAAAAGGTAGTCAAGCTAGTGACTTAAAAAGGTAGTCCCATGATTACCCTTGTATATACTCTTGATATTTCTTTCCTTTATGTTATTAAATAAAGTGTGGTCGAGATTTCAGGCAAGCTCCTAGCACCAGCCCTAGACGCCCATTACCACACCCCAATCTCCATTTGAGGTACTACTCCAACCTTTCTTTGTACATACCATTGCTTTTATCATATTTTCGGTATCTCCTTTTGTTTTAATCACACAGAGACTGTGTGACTTAAGTTTGAGGGAGGTACCAAGTATTTTATCATGTTTGCTTTGATGATTTTGAGTCTCATGCATTGCATTGTACATACATATTTGCATAGAAAAACAAAAAAAAAATTGAAAATTTTGGAAAACACAAAAAGAAGTATGTAGTTGCATCACTTGCGTTCTTAGGATTGAGTCTAGAGCATATAGGTTGCGTTCACTTACATATGGAGCAGAAATTGAAAATTCCTTGTAAAGAACACTTGTCTTGCACTGAAAGTGACATCCTAGTTAAACATATCAAGTAGCTTAAGCATCTCTTGAAAGCCTTGCACGGTTCAAGTCTTGAAAACTCTTCTTGAAACATGTTTGCTTGCTTGATATTGGCATTGTTCTTGAAACCAGCTCCAACCTGAATCTGGACTTGAATGAACTCAATCTCTCTTGCATATGGAAACTTGCATACTTGATCATGGATTTCATACACATTTGGGTTATCTTATTCCATTCATTACCCTTTGTTAACCCAAATGGCACTCCCACCCTTGAACCCTAGCCATTCTTTGAGACCAAACATTGATTTGCATGAATGAGGCCTCTTCTGATAGCTTGTCATGTGCAAAATCTTGAGAGTATTGGAGGCGACATAGATTTGTTCTCATTTCTTGCTAGCATAGGGACCTCATTTGAGCTCTCTTCTAGGATGGTGAGTGGATTTATGTTTCTTGCGTTTGGGAAGTGAGAAAGATGAACAAAAGAGTGTCATGAGAAAATAAAAACCCTATGGACAAAAGAAGAGAATGAAGCTCTATATTGTGTACAAAGGAACCTTCCCCCTTATAAAAAAAAAAGAAGAAGAAAGATTCAATAGGATAGGGGAAAAGGAAAATAGAAAGAGTTAGAGCTAAGTATTATAAAAAGTGAATAAGAAGTCCCTAGTTGGTTATGTTATAAGAAAAGGAGAGTTGTTCATTGGGTGAGTGATGTGAGTGGCTGTTATTTTGGTTATGTGAATGAGGATGAAAAGGGTAGAGCTTGTAATCACTTAGGAAAAGGGTAGAATGATGAGAATGGATCTACGTATGCATGAATTGCTTCTAGTCTTAGATAAATTTTGCATAATGATCAAGCTCCTTGTTCTTGAGTGATAACCACCTTGAAATGATGCATTTGAACCCTCATCTTCATTCACATTAGACCATTTGCTTACCTAGCCAATTGATTGAGATCATGCGCCCATTTGTGAGAATTCACCTTGTGTGTGTGTGTGTGTGTGTGTGTGAATCAATGTGAGGGCTGGTTAAAAGGACTTGTTGGTTGATAAGCATTTCATCTTGTGTAGAGGCATAAGAGTATTGATAGGCCTAGAGAAGCTAGAGTATAATAAGAGAATATGCTCATGCTTTTGGCTATGTTTCTTTAGGATGTCAAGTTGAGTACTATGAAGTGTTTCTTTTGGTTATAAGCTCACATATTTATATCTCTCCTTCTTGAATTTTTGAAAAGTTTACATGAGGACAAGTAAAGGACTAGTGTGGGGGAGTTGATATCTTGCTTATTTGCATTGTTTTAATCATTCATTCTTGTACATTTCAATCATGTAGAATATTTTTAGGCATCGTTAAGATCCATTTTGCATTCATAAGTATTTCTCAGGTGTTGTAGTGTCCTATGGAGTTTTTGGTGTTAAGAGACATTTGTGGTGGAAAAGGGTGAAATATGAACATGGATGTAGACCTTAAAGATATCTTTTGAATTTCATATTTTGGTAAGACATGGGAAATTGAGTTATCTTTCTAATGGAAGTGGTTTCAAGTCAATTGGAGCTGTATTGGAGGAGTTATGATCGATTTACTAGAGGCATATCAAACCCGGAGCGACCTGGTCGCAGCGGGTTGGTCGACCCGCGCGCAGCTACCCTTCCTTCCCGCGGTCGACCCAGCGCGGGTTGGCCAGCTCGGGTTGGTCGACCCGTGCGCTCGAACTGAACCTGGGCGGAGCGGCCCGGACGACCCAATCAACCTACCGCTCCAAACCCTTTTCTGGGTGAGTTTGATGATTTTTATGGACTTTTCAGACTTGTTTATGAGCCCATTAGGATTTTTAAGGTTCATATAAATATTTTTGTAATCCCCAATTTGGGACAAGTCTTTTTTTCTCTCAAACACACATTTGGATCTTGAAGAAAGATTGAATCTTTAGTCTCTTTTCATCTTATTTCTTTGGTGTTTGTGAGATTAAACTTGCTTCTCAACATGATTAACCTTCACTCATCCATGGGCGTTGGGTTTATCATGAAGATTAGTGAGTAGATCTACTTTGGATTCATGGGCTAGGGTGACTAGGGTGATTAAATGAAGATCAAGGATGTTTAATGTTAGATCTACTTCTTTCTTTGCTTGTTGAGGGTTCTCAATGCTATTTTAGTTTTGATCATACTAAAATAGATCTCTAGACATTTCCTGCCCACAAGGTGTATGATGAAATGTCTTAACCAACTATTCAATGCTTTTAGCTTGCTTTACCAAAGATCTTTGATGTTAAAGGAGCTAAGATTGCTAATAGACTTGTTCTCAATGATTGCTTTAGTCATTTCAGTCAAGGACTTTTGATGTATGAGTGATTATTGCAAATTAGCATTTATCTTGACCAAGAACTTGTTTAGTGTTGTATCTAGGCATAAAGAAAGTGTTTGATTGATAGGTTGTTACCTTTAGATTGGATCTTGATCACCTAAAGTTAAATCCCTAGTCCCATGGGTCCTCTTTACTCTTATTGTTTGAAAGTTTGTTCCTTTATTGTTTTGTAGTCTAATTCTTAGTTTTTATTACTCTCATAATCTGGTTGCACTTAGATTAAGCATTATCCTGTAATCTCTTTAGTTTCAAATCACTTAGGATTGGATTTGACACTCTTTATACTACTTTGGCCTAGTAGCCTTGAAAACTCCTTGTCAATAATCCTTTTTCTACCCTAGTTTTTACATTCAAACACTACCAAATACTTTGGTTTTATTTCCGGTTTAACAATTGTAAAATTATAAACATGTAAAACTTTCATCAGACTCTATTCATAAAGACAAACCATGTTTCAAAATCTAAACTATCATAAAAACAATTTTACACTAGTTAGTATGGGATTTTACGGAATAATCCTCACTTTATCCAAGATTGAAAACTAGGATTTTGTTCTAAATCATGCAAACAGCGGGTCCCATAATGAAAACTTTGTTTAGAAACAGCACGTGCCAAGGCATGATTTGAAATGGACAACTTACGAGAAGATAAAATAACTATTAGCTTCTAGCATCAATACAAACATTGCTTGATACACAAGAATAACAAAAGGTGCACATAACCTTTTTGGGAAAGTTACGGCACAATGGATCTAAAATTCTAAGGGAAAGAGTGGCTCTTTGGTGGCTCACGGCTCGCAGCGGTGGTGGTGGATCAGCGCCGGTGGTGTTGAGATGTGGCAACTCTCCACGTCCACGATAGGGAACACCACAGGTAGAAAAATGTTGGGAGTTAGTGATAAATGTAAATCTTTTCTTCAAGATACGATACTGAACTGAATAGGAAATATAGTCATGTATATATTTGTATCACTTTGATCAATACAAGGCAAGTCATGCGCTTAGGTCAGGTTCTGCAGTCGGTTTTGTAAGAGTACCATTGATGAAACCCGACTTCTGTTTTGCTTGAAGAGAGTTCCTCAACTCCGTAGACCAATCGGGATAGTTATCCTCCTTCCATATGACTGAGAAATGAGTGCTCCGGGATTGTCGATTGGAGGGATTCAGCGAATAGAGAGGATTTGGTGTAGTAACAACGACTTGTCCAGCAGGTTGATATCCTGCATATTTCCACTGTTTTACCTTATCATCCATGTGCATCTTGATCATTTAGACTAGGATTTAGCCATGCCCAGGTTGCATTTTGCATACATAAGTCCTTATCAGGTATTGGAGTACCACATGAAGTTCTTAGAGACATTTGGGTGCATTTGTGGCTCAAAAGAAGTAATAAAAGTGATCAAGAGACGAGCAGCCCCAGAGTGACCTCCCGGAGTGACCCTTCCTGGTCACTCGCCTGCCAACACTATCCAGGAGTGACCTACCCCAGTGACCCTTCCTGGTCACTCGCCTGCCAACACCATCCTGGAGTGACCTACCCCAGTGACCCCTCCTGGTCACTCGCCTGCCGATGCCATCCTGGAGTGACCTCTTGGAGTGACCCTGCCTGGTCACTCCGTGTTCCGTTTCAGCTCAAAACTTAACATTAATCAGGGGCATTTTGGTCATTTGTTATGCACGTTTTACTCTTATAAAACCTAAGTTTAAGTACTTTGTAAGCCAGGAGAGGCTAATCTATCTTTTACACTAAAAAAAAACATCAAAAACCTATTGAGAGAGTTCATCTTTTGGATCATTGATTCTTGTCATAACTACATATTTGGACTACTTTTATAAAATTTCCCTGTCGTATATTTGAGTAATAGGATTCAAAGAACTATATCTGAAACAGACGAAGAAGCAAAATCAAAATCAGTCAGATGTCAACCAAATATGCTTTCATGATTTCATCTACTATGACACTCTTATCTTGATAAAATGACAGCACTCACAATGGTACTTCAAAGGGCCTGAGGGAAATATAAAAACAGATAAATATGTATGTGGCCGACTCACATCCACTCGTAGAGGTTAGATCCCCGTAGAATTAGTGGGAGGTCTGATTGTTTTTTTTTTTTTCTGGATCTTTCAAGATTTGGTTCGGAAGTAGTTGAAATGTAAAATCCAATTAAACTTCGTTGCGTAAACACGTTTACATTAAGTAATAAAAAATCCAAAAGCAGCTGTTAAAAAGATGGTGAAGTTTGAAAACGAAAGACAAAGGAATGCTTACCTCACAAATATCTTTCGTGCAGTTAATTTCAAAAGAGACAGAGAAGGAGACCAAATCTTGGGAGGACAATCACTACCCAAGATTTCCCCTTGACTCTTTCGTTTTACAACTTCTTCTTTACTTATCTTTTTCACTCGAGGGAAAAAGCTAGTAGACACAAAGAGCTGGAAGAGAACTTGACCATGTGACTCTGTGCTCTCTCCGCTAACAATGACATCAACTCTAGTCACATAAAGAATCAAAGATCCCACTTATTTGCGTTTTTACTGTTTTCACAGATATTGGTGCATGTTTCTGTACAATGCACGATGCTCTTTTGTCACATTGCTGCATGCAGGTCAATGGGACTACCACATCAATATTAGACCCAC
>JAAMPC010000572.1:0-22207 GCA_016771965.1 Brassica carinata
TACCCTTCTAGCTTCTGGATCATAACACTTATATCCTTTTGAGTTGTGGAGTAGCCAATGAACATTGCCTTTCTGCTTCTTGCTTCTAGCTTGTTCCTCAACTCTCCTGGTACCAACACATAACACAAGCATCCAAACACTCTCATATATGTCAAAGATGGCTTGCTGGTTCGAGTACCTCAAGCGGATTGTGATCCTTCAATACCCTAGTAGGTATTAGGTTGATTAGATAGCAAGCAGTAGATACAGCATCACTCCAGAATCTTTTAGGTACATTAGCTTGGAACATTAATGGCCAGAGCCACCTCCATCAAGTGCCTGTTCTTCCTCTCAGCTACACCATTCTGTTGTGGTGTGTAGGGGGCGCTGTTTGATGAAGTATTCCATGATGATCTAGATGGCTTTTGAGCAGCATAGCTTGTGTATTCTCCTCCATTATCTGATCTCAAAATTTTAATCTTAGCATGATAATGGTTAGTCATAAGCTTGAAAGTTCTTGAATGCATCTATCACCCTATCTTTGATGGAATTAGTGTTAACCAGGTGTATTTAGATTTTTCATCAATGAATGTGACAAAGTACTTATGATTATCTCTAGAAAATAGGTGCAGTCCACACATCAGTATGAATCAAATCAAAGCAATTTTCATAAGCAGTAGATGTTCTTGGAAATACATTCTTACAATGCTTGCCTAAAATGCAAGCTTCACACTTATCATTTTCAAAAACCACACCTGGTAACATCAAGTTTAAAGCCCTCTCATGGGGATGACCCTGTCTAGCATGCCACAATGCATTTTTATTCAAACTAGAAGCAGAAGTAAATGAGCAGTTATGATTGGAAACAGGATCAAGCTTCTCACAAAGTGATTCATCCTGGTTTGATTGGAACGACGAAGAAGCTGTGCTATTCCCAAACTGGGAAACTGGAATCACCTGATTTGAAAGTGGGATAACTTCTTCATGCCAACTCCTATGAGATTTATTCAACTTCCTGGTGATTCTCCACCACTTTATGTATCCAAATCAAGCTTCTCACAAAGTGATTCATCCTGGTTTGATTGGAACGACGAAGAAGCTGTGCTATTCCCAAACTGGGAAACTGGAATCACCTGATTTGAAAGTGGGATAACTTCTTCATGCCAACTCCTATGAGATTTATTCAACTTCCTGGTGATTCTCCACCACTTTATGTATCCAAATCAAGCTTCTCACAAAGTGATTCATCCTGGTTTGATTGGAACGACGAAGAAGCTGTGCTATTCCCAAACTGGGAAACTGGAATCACCTGATTTGAAAGTGGGATAACTTCTTCATGCCAACTCCTATGAGATTTATTCAACTTCCTGGTGATTCTCCACCACTTTATGTATCCAAATCAAGCTTCTCACAAAGTGATTCATCCTGGTTTGATTGGAACGACGAAGAAGCTGTGCTATTCCCAAACTGGGAAACTGGAATCACCTGATTTGAAAGTGGGATAACTTCTTCATGCCAACTCCTATGAGATTTATTCAACTTCCTGGTGATTCTCCACCACTTTATGTATCCAAATCAAGCTTCTCACAAAGTGATTCATCCTGGTTTGATTGGAACGACGAAGAAGCTGTGCTATTCCCAAACTGGGAAACTGGAATCACCTGATTTGAAAGTGGGATAACTTCTTCATGCCAACTCCTATGAGATTTATTCAACTTCCTGGTGATTCTCCACCACTTTATGTATCCAAATCAAGCTTTTCACAAAGTGATTCATCCTGGTTTGATTGGAACGACGAAGAAGCTGTGCTATTCCCAAACTGGGAAACTGGAATCACCTGATTTGAAAGTGGGATAACTTCTTCATGCCAACTCCTATGAGATTTATTCAACTTCCTGGTGATTCTCCACCACTTTATGTATCCAAATCAAGCTTCTCACAAAGTGATTCATCCTGGTTTGATTGGAACGACGAAGAAGCTGTGCTATTCCCAAACTGGGAAACTGGAATCACCTGATTTGAAAGTGGGATAACTTCTTCATGCCAACTCCTATGAGATTTATTCAACTTCCTGGTGATTCTCCACCACTTTATGTATCCAAATCAAGCTTTTCCATTCCTTCACGGTTCTCCTTCAGTTCCTCGGTTGGATGGCCCTGCTCCACTTGATCCTTCAGTCATGTGAGCTCTTGCCTCTTTCTCCTTTATGAACTTAGCGGCTTGAGTGGGGATGAAGTATCAGCACTGAATCTTCTTGTGCCCATACCTCTTGCAATGATCACAATGTTGAACTGAAGAGAAGATGGAGCTTGTACAATGATAGGGCAAGCTCTAGAATGTTAACTTGAAGAATAGAAATGGAGTGAAAGGAGAAGTATGGAGTAGTTTGGTTCTAGTGCAAAGAGGGCAAGTCTTCTGAGAGATTTTCTGTCAAGCTTCAGGAGGGTCTTAAGAAGTCAAGAAGTGATCTTATGGCTGTGCAAGATTGGGTTTAAAGTCCAGGAGGGACTTAGACACCATTTGGAGAATATTTGGTTGAGACAGTAACTCCAAAGTTACCACAGTAACTTTGGAGAGTTACCACAGTAACTTTGGAGAGTTACCACAGTAACTTTGGAGAGTTACCACAGTAGAAGAACCTCAAAGCTGAGAGAGACAAAACTCTTAAGAGAAGAAGACAAAGGAGAGGCTGGCAAGTGACAGGCTGGAAAGGAGAGTCCCTTGCTGTAAAGTAAAAGCAAAAGGAGACCATGTATCTAGCAAAAGAAGTGGGCAGATTCATGGGAGCCTTTAGCTAGCCAATAAGGAGCCAGCCTTCCCTTGACCAGATTCAAATGGACCAATTATCCATCAGGAAGAGTCAGCCACGACCAAGACCATCTTTCCATCTCATCCATCCATTTAAATTCAAGTTATAACAGCCCTTAGATTTAGGTTTATGATTGCAAGTTGTAAAGAGCATATATAAGCTCATAAGTGATGTTTTGTAACTCTTAAGTGAGTAAGGGGGTTTCCCTTCTCCTTCATGAATCTGAAACACTTATTCTCTCAGTCTCTCTAGTCTCTTAATCTCTGTTCTTAAGTCTCTTAATCTCTGTTCCTGATTCTCTTATACACTCTCATCAACCTCTCTTCTAAATTACCTAAAACAAGCTCTAATCATTCTCCATTGGAGATTATCCACACACACATACTACAAGAGTAGAGATCTCTTTAAAAATCATATGGTATCAGAGCCAGGTTCATCAGAGCCTGGTTGAAGCTTCCACAAGTCCACAGCTCACTCCTCAGCTCAAATCCAAACCTTGAAGCCCTTTCTATGCGATTTCAGTTTCTACAAGAAGATGAAGGCTGAAGCCATGGTGTGTGTGTTCTTGGTTCCTCATCCTGTTCTCTATCCGTCCAGATGGTGATTCTCCTTGGAAGCAAAGGTGTATGGAGAGGCCTAGCAGACCAGACTCCAAGGCGCCTTGTCCAAGAGAAGTTCTCATCCTGTTACAAACAAGATGGTGTCATAAAGTTGGCACAAAGAAGTTATGAAGAAAGGAGGGGTCTTTTGAGTTGATGGTACAAGATGGTGGCCATGAACTGAAGGAGAAGGAGATGGAGGACAATCCAGACTCTGAGATCCAACAAAAGTCAAGGCTGGTTTCATAAAATGCAAAAGGAATCAACCTGGTTCCTTGTAGTAAGCGATTCTATAAACCATCTTGATAATGAGCTTGTGTTGTTGACTGGTTATAATGTGTGATGTGATTGAAAACCTGAGGACTGTTAAAGATTGATAAATTAAAATGTTTAGAATCTGTCCCAGGATACTTTAAGAGCTTTGTTTGGTGACTGAATGTGATTAATATGCTTAGCTTCGTTTCATAGTGATGCTTAGTGTGATTAACTGAATCTGCTTGCATACATGGATTGAAACTGAATTTAAAGCTGTTGCATATAGTCTTGTGGCTGTCTTACATTGAAGCATTAGATTCATGTCTAAAGTGCTGAGTAAAGAAGCTTTTAAAAGTGTCTAAGTAACTTGTCTTGAATCTGTTAGGATCTTGCTTGTACTTAGAGAGCTAGCTTGCAAAGAATAGAACTTGATAATGCCTTGTTTCTATCTGTTGCATTGCTTGTGATATTGGGAATCAAACTTGATGATTTATTAATCAAGTTTTGACATCAATACTATTGAAAATGGTTAAATGCTTAATGTCAGCTCTAAATTAACTTGTCTTGTTAAGATGATAGATTATATTATCTAATCATACTTGCTTTAATGAGTTAGAAACTGATTAAGATTAATGCATACTGCCTTGTTGCTGCCTTGTATTGTTGCATTTAGATTAAAGTCTAAGTTGCATATTAAGGAGTGTTTAAAATTGCCTAAATACTTTGACTTGAATCTGATAAGGTCTTGCTTAGTATTTAGAGAATGGTTGCTTGCATAGATAAGAACTTGACATTGTCTTGATTCTATCTAATGTTATAAAGCTTGAGACATTGGTGATCAAACTTGATGAAGTCAAGGATTGATCCCAATGCAATTGTGTCTTATCTTTGCTAGAGTTTGAGTGATGTTTCAGGTTCACAAAAGGTGTTCCTAGTTCATCATCAAATCCGAGTTGAAAGAGAAAGAATGGTGCCCATTGTGTGTGCAATGGAGAGTTATTACAAGAAGGGTGAAGCGCAGATGGTTGTAAAACTCACTTGAGGCTTACTGGTCTTCCTCTTACCATTGCAAGTAACTGAAGAAGAAGCCAACCGGGTCTAGGCAGTGGCGTGCCTATTCAAGAGGGTGCTCAAACTAAGACAGAGCACTCTTGGCTGTGTGAAGAAGAAGGCTACTCTATCAAGGCGGCTTCTATTGTGAGGTGATTGAAGAAGTAGCTGAAGCATCCACAAGCATTCCATCACGGTGGTGAATTCAGAAGGGTGATTGCAATAAGAGAAGAAGAAGAAGTGAGGATTCAAGTGGTAACTTTGAGAACCACTCCTCATCATCTTAAACAAGGGAGTAAACCTAATCTCATCTATCTTAATATGTCTTGATAGGTTTATCTCCTGATTATACTATGTGCTTTCCCTAAATTCCATTAAGAGTTTATAGCTTCTAGTAGAATGTCTAGGCTAATTACACTGAAATTGTTTTGCTGCTGCATTGTCTTATTGTTAGTAAGTAATGTCTAGAGTCCCAGAATCTCATGTTTTGTTTATTGCATTGTCTTGGGTGTTGTCATAGCTTGAATCATCATGAATGTGTCGTAGAATTGAGTAGAATGTCTCTGCTGCTTGCATCATGATTGATAAGTTATTTTGCATACATAAGCATATCTTATACTGTCTAAGTTCAATCCCAGTGTT
Source organism: Brassica carinata (assembly GCA_016771965.1). Lineage (NCBI taxonomy): Eukaryota > Viridiplantae > Streptophyta > Magnoliopsida > Brassicales > Brassicaceae > Brassica > Brassica carinata. Next base: position 5,335 of record JAAMPC010000572.1, read on the forward strand.
ATCTGATGCTATTGCCTATGTTTAATCCATCAATGAAAGTCTTGCATCAATTAGAAATTGTCTAAGTTGCTTGCATCATTGGTTCTGATTGAAACTGTTGTACAGAGCTTTAATATTACTCATGGATTGAACCTGTTGCATTCATATAGCTAATGCTTTAAGATTGTGCATTCATGTAGTAATGCATTTAAAAATGAGCCTAAATTGCAAATGTACTGATGTAAGCTTGCATTGCAGTTAGAGAACTTAATAATAATAATAACCTAGGATGTCAATGTATTGTCTAGAACTTACATTGTCATTGTTAGAGATTGAAATTTACTTGTCTTGACTCAGTCCAGTTCTGATTGATGCTATGCCATAGTTGAATCCATCAGTGATGTCTTATAAGCATTTAGAAGTATGTCTAAGCTACTTGAATCATTGGCTTTGATAAAACTAGTGAGCATAAGCATGAATTGAGTCACTCTTGTCGCCTTGATTGCATAAGTATCATCTAAGACTTGTGTTTCATTTGAATTGAATCTGTTTCATTCATATAGTTAGTGTGTAACCTAATGCATTCATCTATTGTTGCATTTAAAAAAAAAAAGACTGAATTGAACCTAAAAGATCAGTGTATTGTTGAAAGCATACATTGTCATTGCTTATTCTTGTCTTGATTGTCTACCTTGTTTCAAGTATCATATATTATTGTGGCATTGGTGATCAAACAGGATAAATGATCTTGGTTTGATCCCAATGGGATGATCTGATCTTGCATTGAGTTGTGGTGGTGTTAGGTACACAAGGGAAGTGATACATGTAACTCGCCATCAGCCAAGAATGTAGAGACAAAGGTCTTGTGCCATTGCATATCATCACTAGGACATGTTAGTCCATAATCTACAGGAAGGGTAGTGTGATTGATTATGCAATGAGAGATGGCCATTGCATAATACCATTGGACATATCTAGTCCTTAGTCTACAGGAAGTGTAGCATGGGTCATTATGCAATGACAGGTGTGTCTTGTGAGACTCTCTATGGTGATTCCAACACCCTAGTACCTGGGTAAGGAAGAGAGTGAACTCACAAGAAGAAAGCTACCATGAAAGATGATAGTTATTAGACCATGGAGATGCATAGGATCATCACAAGCTTAGCTCCTTCTAATCTCGGTTCTAAGCTTGAGGGGGAGTCTTAATGCATATGATCCATGGTCAGTAACAAGTTTTTGCAAAAGCTTCTACAAGGATCATCAACGAGCCGTCATGGCGTGTCTAGGCAAGAGGCTGTTCAGAGCAGCCTTGGCAAGTGAGGAAGAAGGCTCTCCATCAATGCGGCTTCAATGAGAGGTGATTAAGGAGAAGCTGATGAATCCATTCTGCCTTTCCAAGAAGTTGATGATGCCATGAAGATGGTGCATTGGCCGAGTTAGGAAACTCACAAAAATACAAGGGAAGTTCCCTTAGACTTTTTAAACTCTTTTCAATCTTTTTCATTCATCTTATTGATTGCTTGTGCTTGAAAAGATACTTAAAATGATTATGATTGAATTGTGAGATTGTGTGCATCAAGTGTGATGCAGGATATTCATTTTCTTGTTTTTGATAGTTACTGATGCACCTTTGGGATAATGTATCAGGTACCATTGCTTGAGCCTCACTAAAGGTGTTCCTGGTCATTTCCTAGCTTCTCTAAGGTGGTTGTGAAGTCTGTTGAGAGGGGGAGATTCAAACCAGTTTTATGAAGAGGGCAAGCCGTGTGTGAAGTGTTGATCAGCCTCACTGGTGTTTTGAAGATGATCTGGTCGTGTCCTAGCTTCTCTAAAATGGCTGAGAAGTCAGTTGAGAGGGGGAGATTTCAAACCAGTTCCATGAAGAGGTGAAGCTGAAGTGTGAAGTGTGCGCAAAGCTGTGAAGAGTTGCTGCACCTATTAGGCCGTGATCCAGAGCTTCTTGTGTCCAACCACACCGGTTCTAAGGCACAGGAGCTCACTGGCCAATCCCTAGGCTTTGGAGAGCTCTACTCTTTTTCCCTTGCAAGGTTTTGTCCCAATGGGTTTTCCTTGTAAGGTTTTAATGAGGAGACTCTTGAGTTCAAGCAGCTTAGGATCTCCTAAAGTCAAGCTTGAGAATGTTGAACTGAAGAAGATGGAGCTTGTACAATGATAGGGCAAGCTCTAGAATTAACTTGAAGAATAGAAATGGAGTGAAAGGAGAAGTATGGAGTAGTTTGGTTCTAGTGCAAAGAGAGGGCAAGTCTTCTGAGATTCTCTGTCGAGCTTCAGGAGGGTCTTAAGAAGTCAAGTGATCTTATGGCTGTGCAAGATTGGGTTTAAAGTCCAGGAGGACTTAGACACCATTGGAGAATATTTGGTTGAGACAGTAACTCCAAGTTACCACAGTAACTTTGGAGAGTTCCTACCTGATAAGAGAACACAAAACTCTTAAGAGAAGAAGACAAAACTCTTAAGAGAAGACAAAGGAGGCTGGCAAGTGACAGGCTGGAAGGAGAGTCCCTTGCTGTAAAGTAAAAGCAAAAGGAGACCATGTATCTAGCAAAGAAGTGGGCAGATTCATGGGAGCCTTTAGCTAACAATAAGAACCAGCCTTCCCTTGACCAGATTCAAATGGACCAATTATCCATCAGGAAGAGTCAGCCACGACCAAGACCATCTTTCCATCTCATCCATCCATTTAAATTCAAGTTATAACAGCCCTTAGATTTAGGTTTATGATTGCAAGTTGTAAAGAGCATATATAAGCTCATAAGTGATGTTTTGTAACTCTTAAGTGAGTAAGGGGGTTTCCCTTCTCCTTCATGAATCTGAAACACTTATTCTCTCAGTCTCTCTAGTCTCTTAATCTCTGTTCTTAAGTCTCTTAATCTCTGTTCCTGATTCTCTTATACACTCTCATCAACCTCTCTTAAATTACCTAAAACAAGCTCTAATCATTCTCCATTGGAGATTATCCACACACACATACTACAAGAGTAGAGATCTCTTTAAAAATCATATAGCACAGCTTCTTCGTCGTTCCAATCAAACCAGGATGAATCACTTTGTGAAAAGCTTGATTTGGATACATAAAGTGGTGGAGAATCACCAGGAAGTTGAATAAATCTCATAGGAGTTGGCAAAAGAAGTTATCCCACTTTCAAATCATGTGATTCCAGCTTCCCGCTTTGGGAATAGCACAGCTTCTTCATCGCTCCAATCAAACCAGGATGAATCACTTTGTAAAAGCTTGATTTGGATACATAAAGTGGTGGAGAATCACCAGAAGTTGAATAAATCTCATAGGAGTTGGCAAAAGAAGTTATCCCACTTTCAAATCGTGATTCCAGCTTCCCAGCTTTGGGAATAGACAGCTTCTTCATCGCTCCAATCAAACCAGGATGAATCACTTTGTAAAAGCTTGATTTGGATACATAAAGTTGTGGAGAATCACCAGAAGTTGAATAAATCTCATAGGAGTTGGCAAAAGAAGTTATCCCACTTTCAAATCATGTGATTCCAATTTCCTAGTTTGGGAATAGCACAGCTTCTTCATTGCTCCAATCAAACCAGGATGAATCACTTTGTAAAAGCTTGATTTGGATACATAAAGTGGTGGAGAATCACCAGAAAGTTGAATAAATCTCATAGAGTTGGCATGAAGTTATCCCACTTTCAAATCGTGATTCCAGCTTCCCGCTTTGGGAATAGCACAGCTTCTTCGTCGCTCCAATCAAACCAGGATGAATCACTTTGTGAGAAGCTTGATTTGGATACATAAAGTTGTGGAGAATCACCAGAAGTTGAATAAATCTCATAGAGTTGGCATGAAGTTATCCCACTTTCAAATCGTGATTCCAGCTTCCCGCTTTGGGAATAGCACAGCTTCTTCGTCGTTCAATCAAACCAGGATGAATCACTTTGTGAAAAGCTTGATTTGGATACATAAAGTTGTGGAGAATCACCAGAAGTTGAATAAATCTCATAGAGTTGGCATGAAGAAGTTATCCCACTTTCAAATCGTGATTCCAGCTTCCCGCTTTGGGAATAGACAGCTTCTTCATTGCTCCAATCAAACCAGGATGAATCACATTGTAAAAGCTTGATTTGATACATAAAGTGGTGGAGAATCACCAGAAAGTTGAATAAATCTCATAGAGTTGGCATGAAGTTATCCCACTTTCAAATCATGTGATTCCAGTTTCCTAGTTTGGGAATAGCACAGCTTCTTCGTCGTTTCAATCAAACCAGGATGAATCACTTTGTGAAAAGCTTGATTTGGATACATAAATTTGTGGAGAATCACCAGGAAGTTGAATAAATCTCATAGGAGTTGGCAAAAAGAAGTTATCCCACTTTCAAATCAGGTGATTCCAGTTTCCCAGTTTGGGAATAGGACAGCTTCTTCGTCGTTTCAATCAAACCAGGATGAATCACTTTGTGAAAAGCTTGATTTGGATACATAAATTTGTGGAGAATCACCAGGAAGTTGAATAAATCTCATAGGAGTTGGCAAAAAGAAGTTATCCCACTTTCAAATCAGGTGATTCCAGTTTCCCAGTTTGGGAGTAGGACAGCTTCTTCGTCGTTTCAATCAAACCAGGATGAATCACTTTGTGAAAAGCTTGATTTGGATACATAAAGTGGTGGAGAATCACCAGAAGTTGAATAAATCTCATAGGAGTTGGGATGAAGAAGTTATCCCACTTTCAAATCGTGATTCCAGCTTCCCGCTTTGGGAATAGACAGCTTCTTCGTCGCTCCAATCAAACCAGGATGAATCACTTTGTGAAAAGCTTGATTTGATACATAAAGTGGTGGAGAATCACCAGAAGTTGAATAAATCTCATAGAGTTTCAACCTTGATCCTTTAGAAGAGTCTCTCTGAACTCAGATTTTAATCAACCTGGCTCTGATACCATGAGATTTTAGATGTAAATGATTATCGAGTTTAGAAAGGATTATAGAGAGAATAAGAGATTAAAGAGATTAGAGACTAATGGAAATCATAATGAAATGAGTATAGAGAGAGATTGTTTAGAACTGTCTAATCTTATTATGAGATGAGGTTACAATATTTATAGAAGAGGCATTAGGGTTACAAGTTAAGAGAAAGCAGCACTAGTCATAAGCATGTGAAGTCAAGACCAAGAGGGCGTCCCTTTTGAATGAGCGGATGGTAGGAGCTCCCTGCAGCAGCACAGCCATCCACGGCCTGGATGGATAAGGCTTCGTCCCACTACTATCCTAAGCGGTCTGATCCAGTCTTGAGACCTTCTTTGTCCTCTAGAGCTTTACTCACCCATCTCCTTCTTCCCATGTTTCCTCAGGATGTGCGGCCCGATTTTGTCCGTTACATAGGCCGTTACTATCCGTTACTCATTCCATTACTTGCTTAACTCTTCCTCTCCTTCTCATAATGACTTCCTCATCTCAACAGATTCATCCTGGTTTGATTGGAACGACGAAGAAGCTGTGCTATTCCCAAACTGGGAAACTGGAATCACCTGATTTGAAAGTGGGATAACTTCTTCATGCCAACTCCTATGAGATTTATTCAACTTCCTGGTGATTCTCCACCACTTTATGTATCCAAATCAAGCTTCTTACAAAGTGATTCATCCTGGTTTGATTGGAACGACGAAGAAGCTGTGCTATTCCCAAACTGGGAAACTGGAATCACCTGATTTGAAAGTGGGATAACTTCTTCATGCCAACTCCTATGAGATTTATTCAACTTCCTGGTGATTCTCCACCACTTTATGTATCCAAATCAAGCTTTTCACAAAGTGATTCATCCTGGTTTTGTTAGGATGAGAGTCATTATGAGGAGAGGAAGAGCTAAGCAAGTAATGGAAAGAGTGCAGTGCGGCTATATAGGACAGACTGGCTGTTACATCTGAGAAACATGAAGGAAGAAAGTGGGTGAGTAAAGCCTCTAGAGTACATAGAAGGTCTCAAGACTAATCAGACCGTTTAGGGACCAAAAGTGGGGCAGGCCTTATCCATCAGGCTTGTGACAGGCAACAAAAGCCAAACGTGTGAGCCTTACCATCGTTCATTCAAGGGCCTCCTCTTGGTCTGACCTCACATGCTTATGACTAGTGCTGCTTTCTCTTAACTTGTAACCTAATGCCTCTTACATAAATATTGTAACCTCATCTCATAATAAGATCAGACAGTTACAAGCAATCTCTCTCTACTCATTTCATTATGATTCTCCATTAGTCTCTAATCTGTCTCTTAATCTCTTATTCTCTTCTATAATCCTTTCTAAACTCAGATAATCATTTACATCCTTAAAACTTACATGGTATCAGAGCCAGGTTGATTAAAATCTGAAGGTTAGACTTTCTTAAAGTTCAAGTTTGAAACTTTAGAGAACAAGTGAGTGTGTTTGAGAGTTTCTTGAGGTTCAAAGCTCAAGGTACTGCGTGTGTCTTGGTGATCGTTGGGAGGTTCATTTGAGACTCAAGGGGTAAATCTTTGTTAAGAGGTGCAGTGTGGGTTCTCAATCTGAATCTAGTAGGTGTTCAAGCTGTAGGCGTCAAGCTGTTCAAGATGGAAAGATGTTTTAAAGATGATGTGGTGACATTCAAAGGAAGCAACTACCTAGTCTGGTCTAGGATGGTGAAGACTGCTGTGGGAAGCAAGGGTTTGTGGGAAGCATATCACAGCTGGTGAAGCTCAAGGGCGATTACTCGAGAGGTGGCGAGAGAGCTCAGGAGGTGTTGTGGAGAAATTAACAAGAAGACATGATGGTATCAGTTCTTCATGCCTCGTTGGAACGGCTATCTAGATGCTTACCTGCTACTGTGAGACAGCCAGTGGGACACTCTGAAAGAAGGTGTATGGAAATGTTTAACTTGAACCGAGTGTTTGGAGTCAAGAGGCAATCAACGAGTTAACCCAAGATGACATGGGTTTACAAAGCATTTGGGGAGGTTCAGGACATCTGGTCTGAGCTGGAGATGTTGAGGCCAAGCACAGTTGATCGAGCTTCAAAATGAGAGTGGCAGGAATGAGGATCTGGGTTGCTGCTCACATTGATCTGGCTACAATGGTCTCATTCAGCACATCTAAGGTCAGAAATTACCTGATCTTTGAGGAGTGTGTGCTCAGATACAAGGGAGCAGGAGCTCAATAGGCTGTTTGGAGGCAAAGGAGACTTATCTCTTGCAAATGCTGTCTGTCTGACGTGAAGAACCTCTCAAACCAACAAAGCTGGCTACAACAAGTATGAGAAGTTCAATGGGAATGTGATCATTGCAAGAGTATGGGCACAAGAAGATTCAGTGCTGGATACTCATCCCACTTGAAGCGGCTAAGTTCATAAAGGAGAAAGAGGCAAAGCCCACATGACTGAAGGATCAAGTGGAGCAGGGCCATCCAGGAACTGAAGGTGGACAAGTGAAGGGAATGGAAAAGCTTTGGTGACTTCAGACCATCAACCCCAGGCAATGATCAAGACTTCATGGGAGTCGAGATGGATGCACTCATCAAAATGCTCAAGGATAATGGTAACATTCATGGGTATTCATTTGGTACTTCTATGATTGCTAGGACTATAGAAATGACTCACAGTAAGGCTGAGATTGCTAGGAATGATAGTAAGGCTGGAATTGAGCAGTACATTGATAGAAATGCTAGGATGAATGCATATAGATCAAATTGTATCTGCCATCATGCAGCAATGCATCCAAACCATTGATTATAGATTCAGGTGCATCTCATCATATGATTAGTGACACCAACCTGATTAAAGACATAGAACCTACTAATGGATGTGTAATGATTGCAAATGGAGATAAGATACCTATTAAGGGAATAGGAAACTTAAAGCTATTTGATAAGACTACTAGAGCATTTTACATTCCTGAATTCACATCAAATCTACTTTCAGTTAAGAAATGCACTACTGATTTGAATTGCAATGTTATATTCAGTCCTAATGATGTGAAGTTTCAGGATATTGAAAGCAGCCAACTGATTGGAAAAGGAGTTACAAAGGAGAGTTATATATGCTTGAGAAGCTTGATTTGGATACATAAAGTGGTGGAGAATCACCAGAAAGTTGAATAAATCTCATAGGAGTTGGCATGAAGAAGTTATCCCACTTTCAAATCAGGTGATTCGGTTTCCCGGTTTGGGAATAGCACAGCTTCTTCATCGTTCAATCAAACCAGGATGAATCACTTTGTGAAGCTTGATTTGGATACATAAAGTTGTGGAGAATCACCAGGAAGTTGAATAAATCTCATAGGAGTTGGCAAAAGAAGTTATCCCACTTTGAATCGGTGATTCGGTTTCCCGGTTTGGGAATAGCACAGCTTCTTCATCGTTCAATCAAACCAGGATGAATCACTTTGTAAAAGCTTGATTTGGATACATAAAGTTGTGGAGAATCACCAGAAAGTTGAATAAATCTCATAGGAGTTGGCATGAAGAAGTTATCCCACTTTCAAATCGTGATTCCAGCCTCAGCTTTGGGAATAGCACAGCTTCTTCATCGCTCCAATCAAACCAGGATGAATCACTTTGTAAAAGCTTGATTTGGATACATAAAGTGGTGGAGAATCACCAGGAAGTTGAATAAATCTCATAGGAGTTGGCAAAAGAAGTTATCCCACTTTCAAATCGTGATTCCAGCCTCAGCTTTGGGAATAGCACAGCTTCTTCATCGCTCCAATCAAACCAGGATGAATCACTTTGTGAAGCTTGATTTGGATACATAAAGTGGTGGAGAATCACCAGGAAGTTGAATAAATCTCATAGGAGTTGGCATGAAGTTATCCCACTTTCAAATCGTGATTCCAGCCTCAGCTTTGGGAATAGCACAGCTTCTTCATCGTTCAATCAAACCAGGATGAATCACTTTGTGAAGCTTGATTTGGATACATAAAGTTGTGGAGAATCACCAGAAAGTTGAATAAATCTCATAGGAGTTGGCATGAAGAAGTTATCCCACTTTCAAATCATGTGATTCGGTTCCCGGTTTGGGAATAGCACAGCTTCTTCATCGTTCAATCAAACCAGGATGAATCACTTTGTGAGAAGCTTGATTTGGATACATAAAGTTGTGGAGAATCACCAGGAAGTTGAATAAATCTCATAGGAGTTGGCATGAAGTTATCCCACTTTCAAATCATGTGATTCCAGCCTCAGCTTTGGGAATAGCACAGCTTCTTCATCGTTCAATCAAACCAGGATGAATCACTTTGTAAGAAGCTTGATTTGGATACATAAAGTGGTGGAGAATCACCAGGAAGTTGAATAAATCTCATAGGAGTTGGCATGAAGTTATCCCACTTTGAATCGAGGTGATTCCGGTTCCCGGTTGGGAAAAGGACAGCTTCTTCGTCGTTCCAATCAAACCAGGATGAATCACTTTGTGAAGCTTGATTTGGATACATAAAGTGGTGGAGAATCACCAGAAAGTTGAATAAACCAAGAAGAGCTGCAAACACCTCACCTTGATCATGAGAAGTGAACCTGAAACTCAAGAAAATGGCCAAGAAGGAGTGGAAACTGAGTGAAGGAAGAGTTCAACTCAGGTTCTCATCATCAAGGTGAGCAAGACCAGGAGATGAAGAACATCACAGTGAAGCACAAGAACGCATATACAAGATGAGCAGGTTCAAGTGCAAGAACAACCTGTATTGAGGAGAAGCACAAAGTTAGAAAGGATCCTTCCTCTTGGGTAAACGAGTGTACTACAATGCCCAAGCTGTGGAGGATCCTTCTCGGAGTGTGTTCCTTTGCTCAATACCCTGAAGAACATTGTCGTTCACATGGTTAACTTGGATGAGAACTATATTCCAGAAGCTATGAAGAAGCAATCATGGATAAAGAATGGAAGGAATCAGTTGGAGCTGAGGCAGAGCCATGATCAAGAATGATACATGGTATGAGAGTGAGTTACCAAAAGGGAAGAAGGCTGTGAGTAGTAAATGGATATTCACAATCAAGTATAAGGCTGATGGAAAGGTTGAGAGGAAGAAGTCAAGAGGCAAGAGGTTTCACCCAAACTTATGGAGAAGATTACATAGAGACCTTTGCACCAGTAGCTAAACTACACCATAAGGATTGTATTAAGCTTGGCTGTGAATCTTGGATGGGGGTTATGGCAAATGGATGTGAAGAATGCATTCTTACAAGGTGAACTTGAGGATGAAGTATATATGCATCCACCTCGGGCCTAGAACACTTAGTGAAGAAAGGAATGTTAAGATTGAAGAAAGCTATCTATGGGCTGAAGCAATCACCAAGGGCTTGGTACAACAAGCTGAGCACTACCTGAATGGCCGTGGCTTCAAGAAGTCTGAACTAGACCACACTCTTTTCACACTCACAACTCCCTCAGGTATGATTGCACTTCTTGTGTATGTTGATGATATCATTATCACAGGAAGTGATAAGGAAGGTATCATAGCAACCAAGGAGTTCATTAAATCCATGTTTGAGATTAAAGATTTGGGAGAAATGAAATACTTTCTTGGAATTGAGATATGTAGATCCAAGGAAGGTTTATTCATGTCCCAAAGGAAGTATACACTTGATCTTTTGAAGGTGCAGGTGCTTATGGAGGCAAGACTGCAAGGATGCCTATGGAGGATGGCTACAAAGTCCCGAGAGGGGGATTGAAGACAGCAAACCTTATCAGGATCCTTCTATAGAAAACTAGTTGGCAAATTGATTTATCTTACCATAACTAGACCTGACATTTGTTTTGCTGTGAATCAGGTGAGTCGACACATGCAAGTTCTAAGGAGCATCATTGGCATGGTGGAGAGGATCTTGATGTATCTCAGCGGCTCACCTGATCGAGAGGTATGGATGGGTTGCAATGGAAGCACTGAAGTGGTTGGATACTGTGATGCAGATTGGGCTGGTGATAGAGCAGACGGAGATCAACCACAGGCTGTGCACATTCATTGGAGCAACTTGGTGACATGGAAGAGTAAAAGCAGAAGGTGGTCTCTTGCTGAAGTGCAGAAGCTGAGTATAGAGCTATGCTTGAAGCTCACCAACGAGTTGGTGTGGATCAAAGGTATCTTGAAGCATTTGGAGATTGATCAAACCACACCAATGACAATGCATTGTGATAACCAAGCAGCCATTCACATTGCATCAACTTCGGTGTTCATGAGAGAACCAAGCACATTGAAGTTGATTGCCACAAGGTGAGGCAAATGATCATTCTAGGAGTCATCTTGCCATGTTACACAAGGAGTGAAGATCAGTTGGCTGATGTGTTCACCAAGCTGCAAGGCAGAAGACAATGGAGTCCATTCATATCAGGTTGGGCCTCATTGATCTTGGGAAGGGAAGGCTGATCCTCTTGGCTGTGAGGTCTTCTCTTTTTCCCTCATCAAGGTTTTGTCCCAATGGGTTTTCCTTGGTGAGGAGGTTTTAATGAGGAAGATCTCATAGCCATCAGCTTGGGCTTTCACAAAGCTTGAAGCAGTGTTGAGATGAAAGTCATTATGAGAAGGAGGAACAGCTAAGCAAGTAATGGAAAGAATGCGGACAGTGCGGCTATGTCGGACAGGGCTTGGCCGTTACATCTGAGAAACATGAAGGAAGAAGGAGATGGGTGAGTAAAGCCTCTAGAGTACATAGAAGGTCCAGACTAATCAGACCGTTTAGGGATAAGGGTGGGGCGAGCCTTATCCATCCAGGCAGACAGGCTGTAAAGGCCAAGCGTGTGAGCCTTACCATCCGTTCATTCAAAGGGGCGCTCCTCTTGGTCTTGACCTCACATGCTTATGACTAGTGCTGCTTTCTCTTAACTTGTAACCTAATGCCTCTTACATAAATATTGTAACCTCATCTCATAATAAAAGATCGACAGTTCTAAACAATCTCTCTATACTCATTTCATTATGATTCTCCATTAGTCTCTAATCTGTCTCTTAATCTCTTATTCTCTTCTATAATCCTTTCTAAACTCAGATAATCATTTACATCCTTAAAACTTACAGGTTTGATTGGGACGGCGAAGAAGCTGTGCTATTCCCAAACTAGGAAGCTGGAATCACATGATTTGAAAGTGGGATAACTTCTTCATGCCAACTCCTATGATTTATTCAACTTCCTGGTGATTCTCCACCACTTTATGTATCCAAATCAAGCTTTTCACAAAGTGATTCATCCTGGTTTGATTGAACGACGAAGAAGCTGTGCTATTCCCAACCGGAAACCGGAATCACCGATTTGAAAGTGGGATAACTTCTTCATGCCAACTCCTATGAGATTTATTCAACTTCCTGGTGATTCTCCACCACTTTATGTATCCAAATCAAGCTTTTCACAAAGTGATTCATCCTGGTTTGATTGGAACGACGAAGAAGCTGTGCTATTCCCAACCGGAACCGGAATCACCTGATTTGAAGTGGGATAACTTCTTTGCCAACTCCTATGAGATTTATTCAACTTTCTGGTGATTCTCCACCACTTTATGTATCCAATCAAGCTTTTCACAAAGTGATTCATCCTGGTTTGATTGGAACGACGAAGAAGCTGTGCTATTCCCAAACTAGGCGGAATAACATGATTTGAAAGTGGGATAACTTCTTCATGCCAACTCCTATGAGATTTATTCAACTTCCTGGTGATTCTCCACCACTTTATGTATCCAAATCAAGATTCTCACAAAGTGATTCATCCTGGTTTGATTGGAACGACGAAGAAGCTGTGCTATTCCCAACCGGAAACCGGAATCACCGATTTGAAAGTGGGATAACTTCTTCATGCCAACTCCTATGAGATTTATTCAACTTCCTGGTGATTCTCCACCACTTTATGTATCCAAATCAAGCTTCTTACAAAGTGATTCATCCTGGTTTGATTGGAACGACGAAGAAGCTGTGCTATTCCCAACCGGAAACCGGAATCACCTGATTTGAAAGTGGGATAACTTCTTTTTGCCAACTCCTATGAGATTTATTCAACTTTCTGGTGATTCTCCACCACTTTATGTATCCAAATCAAGCTTTTCACAAAGTGATTCATCCTGGTTTGATTGGAACGACGAAGAAGCTGTGCTATTCCCAACCGGAAACCGGAATCACCTGATTTGAAAGTGGGATAACTTCTTTTTGCCAACTCCTATGAGATTTATTCAACTTTCTGGTGATTCTCCACCACTTTATGTATCCAAATCAAGCTTTTCACAAAGTGATTCATCCTGGTTTGATTGGAACGACGAAGAAGCTGTGCTATTCCCAAACTAGGAAACTGGAATCACATGATTTGAAAGTGGGATAACTTCTTCATGCCAACTCCTATGAGATTTATTCAACTTCCTGGTGATTCTCCACCACTTTATGTATCCAAATCAAGATTCTCACAAAGTGATTCATCCTGGTTTGATTGGAACGACGAAGAAGCTGTGCTATTCCCAAACTGGGAAACTGGAATCACCTGATTTGAAAGTGGGATAACTTCTTCATGCCAACTCCTATGAGATTTATTCAACTTCCTGGTGATTCTCCACCACTTTATGTATCCAAATCAAGCTTCTTACAAAGTGATTCATCCTGGTTTGATTGGAACGACGAAGAAGCTGTGCTATTCCCAAACTGGGAAACTGGAATCACCTGATTTGAAAGTGGGATAACTTCTTTTTGCCAACTCCTATGAGATTTATTCAACTTTCTGGTGATTCTCCACCACTTTATGTATCCAAATCAAGCTTTTCACAAAGTGATTCATCCTGGTTTGATTGGAACGACGAAGAAGCTGTGCTATTCCCAAACTGGGAAACTGGAATCACCTGATTTGAAAGTGGGATAACTTCTTTTTGCCAACTCCTATGAGATTTATTCAACTTCCTGGTGATTCTCCACCACTTTATGTATCCAAATCAAGCTTTTCACAAAGTGATTCATCCTGGTTTGATTGAAACGACGAAGAAGCTGTGCTATTCCCAAACTGGGAAACTGGAATCACCTGATTTGAAAGTGGGATAACTTCTTCATGCCAACTCCTATGAGATTTATTCAACTTCCTGGTGATTCTCCACCACTTTATGTATCCAAATCAAGCTTCTTACAAAGTGATTCATCCTGGTTTGATTGGAACGACGAAGAAGCTGTGCTATTCCCAAACTAGGAAACTGGAATCACCTGATTTGAAAGTGGGATAACTTCTTCATGCCAACTCCTATGAGATTTATTCAACTTCCTGGTGATTCTCCACCACTTTATGTATCCAAATCAAGCTTTTCACAAAGTGATTCATCCTGGTTTGATTGGAACGACGAAGAAGCTGTGCTATTCCCAAACTGGGAAACTGGAATCACCTGATTTGAAAGTGGGATAACTTCTTTTTGCCAACTCCTATGAGATTTATTCAACTTTCTGGTGATTCTCCACCACTTTATGTATCCAAATCAAGCTTTTCACAAAGTGATTCATCCTGGTTTGATTGGAACGATGAAGAAGCTGTGCTATTCCCAAACTAGGAAACTGGAATCACCTGATTTGAAAGTGGGATAACTTCTTCATGCCAACTCCTATGAGATTTATTCAACTTCCTGGTGATTCTCCACCACTTTATGTATCCAATCAAGCTTTTCACAAAGTGATTCATCCTGGTTTGATTGGAACGACGAAGAAGCTGTGCTATTCCCAAACTGGGAAACTGGAATCACCTGATTTGAAAGTGGGATAACTTCTTTTTGCCAACTCCTATGAGATTTATTCAACTTTCTGGTGATTCTCCACCACTTTATGTATCCAAATCAAGCTTCTTACAAAGTGATTCATCCTGGTTTGATTGGAACGATGAAGAAGCTGTGCTATTCCCAAACTGGGAAACTGGAATCACCTGATTTGAAAGTGGGATAACTTCTTCATGCCAACTCCTATGAGATTTATTCAACTTCCTGGTGATTCTCCACCACTTTATGTATCCAAATCAAGCTTCTTACAAAGTGATTCATCCTGGTTTGATTGGAACGACGAAGAAGCTGTGCTATTCCCAAACTGGGAAACTGGAATCACCTGATTTGAAAGTGGGATAACTTCTTCATGCCAACTCCATGAGATTTATTCAACTTCCTGGTGATTCTCCACCACTTTATGTATCCAAATCAAGCTTCTTACAAAGTGATTCATCCTGGTTTGATTGGAACGACGAAGAAGCTGTGCTATTCCCAAACTAGGAAACTGGAATCACCTGATTTGAAAGTGGGATAACTTCTTCATGCCAACTCCTATGAGATTTATTCAACTTCCTGGTGATTCTCCACCACTTTATGTATCCAAATCAAGCTTCTTACAAAGTGATTCATCCTGGTTTGATTGGAACGATGAAGAAGCTGTGCTATTCCCAAACTGGGAAACTGGAATCACCTGATTTGAAAGTGGGATAACTTCTTCATGCCAACTCCTATGAGATTTATTCAACTTCCTGGTGATTCTCCACCACTTTATGTATCCAAATCAAGCTTCTTACAAAGTGATTCATCCTGGTTTGATTGGAACGACGAAGAAGCTGTGCTATTCCCAAACTGGGAAACTGGAATCACCTGATTTGAAAGTGGGATAACTTCTTCATGCCAACTCCTATGAGATTTATTCAACTTTCTGGTGATTCTCCACCACTTTATGTATCCAAATCAAGCTTTTCACAAAGTGATTCATCCTGGTTTGATTGGAACGACGAAGAAGCTGTGCTATTCCCAAACTGGGAAACCTGAATCACCTGATTCAAAGTGGGATAACTTCTTCATGCCAACTCCTATGAGATTTATTCAACTTCCTGGTGATTCTCCACCACTTTATGTATCCAAATCAAGCTTTTCACAAAGTGATTCATCCTGGTTTGATTGGAACGACGAAGAAGCTGTGCTATTCCCAAACCGGGAAACCGGAATCACCTGATTTGAAAGTGGGATAACTTCTTCATGCCAACTCCTATGAGATTTATTCAACTTCCTGGTGATTCTCCACCACTTTATGTATCCAAATCAAGCTTTTCACAAAGTGATTCATCCTGGTTTGATTGGAACGACGAAGAAGCTGTGCTATTCCCAAACTGGGAAACCGGAATCACCTGATTTGAAAGTGGGATAACTTCTTCATGCCAACTCCTATGAGATTTATTCAACTTTCTGGTGATTCTCCACCACTTTATGTATCCAAATCAAGCTTTTCACAAAGTGATTCATCCTGGTTTGATTGGAGCAGCTGAAGAAGCTGTCCTTTTCTAGGCTGGAATCACCTGATTTGAAAGTGGGATAACTTCTTCATGCCAACTCCTATGAGATTTATTCAACTTCCTGGTGATTCTCCACCACTTTATGTATCCAATCAAGCTTTTCACAAAGTGATTCATCCTGGTTTGATTGAAGCGGTGAAGAAGCTGTCCTACGGTCTGATCCATCAGTCAAGGTTTCTTCTTTCCATGAGTTACTTGGGTAACTTCTTGACCGTGGTCGGTTCCTACTCCAAGGTGTACGGATGAATACGGTCTTTATGCGGACTGGTGGATGTAAACCTCCACCAATACTTCCATGCTTAACCTGAACTTAGCCTTAGTCTCAACTCTCATCTCTTCACACTCATATACTCAACACATTTCAACAATAGAAATTAGGATGAAGCTTTCCAAATCAGGTGATTCCAGTTTCCTAGTTTGGGAATAGCACACTTCTTCGTCGTTCCAATCAAACCAGGATGAATCACATTGTAAAAGCTTGATTTGGATACATAAAGTGTGGAGAATCACCAGGAAGTTGAATAAATCTCATAGGAGTTGGGATGAAGAAGTTATCCCACTTTCAAATCGTGATTCCAGCTTCCTAGTTTGGGAATAGCACACTTCTTCGTCGTTCCAATCAAACCAGGATGAATCACATTGTAAAAGCTTGATTTGGATACAT